>JASANE010012765.1:0-52002 GCA_030248225.1 Trileptium ribeirensis
CCAGATGTGCCCGACGCCGGTTAACACCGCAGATCAATTTCGTTGACGTAAAGGAAAAACCCATAGGAGTGCCTGAATTCACTACAGCGACTGCAGCCTGCTTATCAGTCGCAGTTCAGGGGAAAAATCAATAATTGCTTTACAGAACTTTACGATGTGTTATTTAGCGTATTCAAGAGGCAGTGTCTTAGGCCCTGCATTTTTCTTTTACATATAAATTATATTGTCAATTGTGTTGATAATGATTGGTGTAAATTGTATGCGGAGAATCTCAAGCTCTATCTTAAGCTAAACTTTAGTTAAGGTGCCGTAGCAAATTCGCACCTACAAGAGCCTTTCACAATATCTAATATGGTCAAGCACTTTGAAATTTGCCAATTTCGGCGTCGAAATGCAGTATTATGGATATGGGTGTATCTAACCCAAACATAATTATTTTATAAATCAAACCTTTGCATATCATCTGTACACTTCGTAAAGATCTCGGTGTAACGGTAAGCAGTGACCTAAAACTTGGCAATCTAATATAATACTTGGCAATATATAAATATTATATATACTACTTGGCAATATATAAATATAATTGCCGCTAAGGCATATCGCGTCTTTATACTGTTTCGATGCTTTTTTGGCCTATAACATTCACAATAATGGCCTTATAATTCATATGTACCACCTATCCTTCAATATTGTTCAGAAGCATGGTCTTCGAAACTGCTATCAGATATAGATAAACTAAAGCGTGTTTAGCACCATTTCATTCGAAATGTATTCGCTCGCATCCGCCTTCATGATACCAAAACAGTCTAGAACTCTCCGGCTTGAAACCACTAGAGCTTCGGCGTTTAATATCCGATAAATTATGACATTCTAATTTTTAAACTCAATACCAGGATATATCATAACTCATTTAGAGCCACACAAAACTCAAACTCTTGGTTATAGCAAAAGCTGGCTAAATACAAATTTGGAACAAATCTGTATCGATATACTTTTGGCCAGCCTTGTAGTTGGTTCTTGAATTTCCTTGCTTGAAGTAGTTGGCGGGTGTTCACTAGTTTCCGCCCAAACTCGAAAATATTTAGGCAACTCCTCGAAGAGCTATCCTTGAATGGATATTTGAGATATCCCCGGAACCTATAACCAAATGTAAGTCGGCTGTGTCCCTTTCTGATTTTACATTGTTTATTACATCAAACTATTCATGGTACAACGTCGAAACTTGTTCTTATATGTTTATATAATTTTTATGGTGTTTCTGCTATGTATTGAATGATATAAGATGGTGTAAATAACCAAAATGACTAGACTTCATTCACAAAACACTCCGTTGTGGCCACGTTGTCACCGTGAAGCGGATGTAATTCTGGTGCTGCACCGTCTGACAAAAGGTGAAAACAACGCCACGACCTTACAGATGTGATAACACAAATGCTACACTGAAAATTATTACAAAGAAAATTATTGGGCGATAAATAAGCGCTTCGGCGTTACAAGTTAGCTCAAATTAATAACAACGAAATTAGTTTAACAGTGTTCAGTGTTTGATCATATGGTTTGCTTAAGCAAACTAAATTTGAAATGAAATTTGACAACGATTTCTCGGAAACGAGACCTGGTCATGACCTAAAATTGTTTTTAATATTTCATCCCAGTTTAAACATTAAACCGTCGATACACTAATTAGCGTCACCACCAAGCAGAATATGGGGAGAACTTAACCCCGGCCTATTAAAAAGTGTCATAAACTGAGCAGTAAGCTGGATATTAACAAAATGTCTTTAGGCTAAGGTGTCTTCGGACTTTCGCTACAATCCATATATATTCTTCGTTGAATACAAAATTAAAATTCAAATATTTTGACGAAATACAGGAAGCATCATATTTTCATGCTTGACATAACACTTTGATGCTAAATACCAAACTTATGAAACGTTATCCTCGAGAATCTTAATATCGTGGAAAAAACCAAGTGATGTTATATGCAACTGTCCAAGTATTTCGGCATATCATGCTTTTTTATTTAATTCTATAAATTATTAAGATTACTAAGAATTATATATTTACCGAGTAAGCACAAAATAAAAATTTTTTTGAAGGTTATCAAATTAAAAAGAAACACTCAAAATTCACTTAATTTGTCTTAACTTGGAACAATATAAATTGCCTGTCTTAGTTGTGATAGTAGCACGAAATTTAAATTGTCTCTATTCAACAGTATAATACTTTAAAGCAACCGCAAACAAAGCATTTTGTGCGTACTTATATTATATTAGTTGAATGTGCAAAGATTAATATCCTTTCCTGAATGCACTGGAGCGTTCATAAAAACTAAAATGAAATAATGAAAGCAATATATAAAAAATACAAAAAGTCGCAAAGTTCAAACATACAGTAATTAGTTATAATAAAGCCCTAATTTTTTAACACAAAAATGCAGCCGTCCATATAATTACTTTTGCAATATGTAACACACGGGAGCAGAGTAGCTTTAGCTTGTCAATGTCAATTCATGATATTGCTATTACATCGGATTCATGGTAAACCGTACAACGACGTAGAAGGCATTTGTTTCCAATAGAATTGTTTTCAAAAAAATGTCGGCTAACCATTCTCGGAATTAAATGAGTGAACTTTAGCGCTTGCTCGTAAATTATGTGGATTCAGAGAAATAGTCTAAACCTAAAACTACATATCAATGAGTAATTATATACACAGTTGTGTAAATTTTGAATAGTCGGTATCGTGTTATCGAAAACGGGCATCAAAATAGAAATGTATAAATTATTTTATCGGAATACAGCTCACGAAGGTTCCTGCTGTAACGACAAAAACGTATGAAACAAAAGGAGTTATAATGCTTTTTTCCTAAATAAACCACCATTCAAGTAAAACTATCATATTGTACGGTATATAACATCATTTTAGCACAGAATTTTTTTAATTTACAGTGAGAATTTTCGTTTTACAAACTGTTTCCAGCGGTATCATATGCAGTCGCTGAATGGCATTCGTTAACGAACCCATATAAACTGGGCGATGTGTAATCGAGGCCTATGTAGCTAATGCTCTCGTCAATTCTAAAAAAAAGCTTTACAGTTCTGTTCAATTGTGTGTTGTTTTTTCGTATCTGCGTACATGTTTGGCGAATAAAGTAATTAAAATCCTTTGTTAACTTTTTATGTATAAGGAGCAGTTTTATTATAATAATTAACAGTTGCCCCATTTTCTGGAAAAATTCAGTCCTCAACGCTGAAGACATTTTTTTCACACAATAAACTAGTTTCCTAACAATTAATTTTCTCGGATAGGGATCGTTTTATATATATATTTGTCAGTAACAAGCTAAAATTCATTATATATACAAGGCCATGCGCAGAATTAACATTTATGTGGCAATTAGCGTTTTACATTTTGAGGTGGGCAGGAGAGCAGATAATTTCCTAATTTCGTGGTTTGATCCCAGCAATGAACAAAAACTTCAAACCATTTAGAAAGGGACGACACGGTGCCCCCCATTCAGTACGCTCATGCATACCTATATATATGGTTTTCAAACAGAAACTGCTAATTATTTTGTCATAGCAGTGAGTGTGATGCAGGTATTCGACATTTCTCGACTAAACAGCATTATACGTCGCGCTAAGTACAATGTGATCAAAAGCGCAACATTACTAATTTGTTTCTAGTAAATAATTTAGGTCTATTCATAAATATATAACTATTATTGACTTATAGTGCCTCCATAAACTTTATGCGAAGCTTACTTCTCTACAACCGAGCATATTTGATGCGTACATTTAAACACCAGTATTGAAAAATTATAGCACATTTCATTTTATACTAATGTCAATTAAAAGGTATTTCAAACTTTAACAACTGGCATGGCAAGCTTAGGGGACGCCCCATTTTTTCCGCAGCGCACCAATTCCACGCATGACACTACACCCCTGTGTTAAGTAAATGCGTCGAGTTATTCAATTTCCAATCTGACAGCCCAGACTGTATATATTTGTTTTTAGACTTGTACATATTTGTTTTTTGTAAATATCAAAATCCAAATTGTGGCCAAGATGCGTTAACCATAGATCACGTGGTCATTGCAACTACAGCTTTTAAACCTCTAATATCCTTACCGGTTGTCGGTCTTCTACAAAGTGGAAGGGCCAGACCTAGCCCCCGAGTCCAGTGGTATTACAGTCTTAAAGACAATTAGAGTTGAAAACTATTTGATAACTATATCACGCTTAATTTAGAAGTATTCTGTAACTACGTCACAACCTGAACCTGCACAAACGCTACTGCCTACGCCTATGAATTGTAGACCTATCTACACAAAGCCAAAGTGAAATCAGACTAATCTAATGCTGCGTTCATAATCACAAACTAGCAAACTTATAATGTGGGGGTCAAAATTTGATCAAAAGCTGAAAGCATTGTTTTGCATTTTTGATAAATTTATGGCAGTCAACACGGTTTAAATTTTGTAGCATATATATTAGTTCAGGAGTTCAGAGGCCTAGAACGTATTTTGAAAATTTCTGAGCTTAAAATCTAATAAAGCATTGCAAAAAATTTCGGCACATCCTTCGCTCTTTATGCGTGAGTACACTTTAGGTGCGTACAAAAAGCTTATACTTTGTTAAAATAACAGATTGATTCGCACAGAACTTCGCGTTCACAATTTTGTGATTGGTATTCGCAATTTTGTGAACGCAAACGTGGGTTCTGCAATGTGCGAATGGAATTTGCGCACGCGCACATTTGTACGCGTTGATCAAATGACATTCCGAATCAGACAGCAATGTTCGCGGTCTGTTTGTGTATTATAGGATACGAGAAAAATACGCGATAGGTAATCGTGTTTTCACTTATAATCGGTCAGCAAAAATGCGATGCTATATCGCAAAATAGTGATCGCGAACAGCGCCTATGCGCTGCTGCATCGCAAAACGTGTACGCATACATAAGGGAAAGCGTGATTTGTTCGCGTTCATCTCTGTCAAGTCATGCTCGTGACTTCACAAAAGCCCTAAAGTGCACTCACGCATTAGCATCCCAACTGTAATTCAAATTTGCAACCGCAAATATATGAGTGTGAACAGAGCTTTATAACCTTTGAAAATTAACGCGAAAACTATTTTTACCGGCTCACATGAATCAAACTTGATGAAATTGTAAAAATGGCAACAAAACAGTTTTGGTTAAACTATAAAACTCATTCATTGATAAAACATAATGCCTCAGCAGCCTAGTATAGTACGGTCTTTTTCGACGACATGTTAATATTGACATATTTTGCCCTCGCCAGTATATTTTACTCACCTGTGAATTTAGCACGTTTGAAGGCTATTTATAGCTATATATAACTCAAACAAAAGCATAAAAATTTTAGTCCCAAATTAACACAATAGAAAATACAATATTAGTACTATCGCTCCTACTCTGTTATCTATTCTCAAACGTTGGCATTTGTTTTTTTCTATAATTAGGAGAAGTGCCATTAGTAATGACAGTACTTTAAACTATCTCAAAGCTGAAAGTCGTAATAAATATTACAATTCATTAACGGAGTTGTAAATTTGTTTGTAGTAAACATTGAAAAAGATGATCTACTCGTCAAGAAAAGCCCACACATTATAGATTATTCCCTACCGAAATGTGTCATACAATATATGTCACTGTCACATTCCAATTTAGGGTTTAGCCCCGTTTCAGCGTTACCTGAAAGCAACAAAAAGGCGTAATATTTTCGTTGTTCCAAAATTCTCACGTGAATAGATAAATTTAGAACATTTATTAAACTACCTACGGGTTTTATGACTGTCATGATCTGTTGAACTTTTCTATCTTTAGCGAAATTTATCTTTATTTTAGCTATCTTGCATTTTTTATTGTATATATCTGTGTGTGTGTTTATATAACATCTTGTCACACAATCGTAATATAATATGTATAGAAACTATATATAGTTGTATAAACTCACAAAATAGATATTGTGGGGTTTAAAAGGCACCTGACGCGGCAGTCTCAGACATGTAAAAGTGATTAAAATAAATTTTCCAGACAATAATCTTCATCACTGCAGTAAACTGAGTTTTTAAACTGCGTTCAAAAAATATATCTACTTATTAAGACGCCCGCGTGTCGCCAGTCTTGTCTTAAACATAAAATATACCGTTTACCCTTGGATGATTGTTATCGGTCTTGATGCATTAACGCACTATAACAAAGGGACATTATATATGAATGCTGTAAAACGCTAATGAACCTTTTCAAATGTATCACATATACGTTGCACTATCACCGTTGGGTTATCAACGTTTAGTTTTGTCACATAATTGTGGAATTTACCTTCACCTGATGTGGAATGTTTGGAACGTCCCTGCATATTGGTGCAATGATTTGTGATTTTGCGCATCATTTGGGCCGCCGGGATAGAGCAATCCATGTTTTCAACGTAACTTACATCATGACGTTTGACACCCGCGGCAAATCACGATTTTACTGATTTGCGACCTATGACCCATCGAACCGTTTCCATCTTTGGAGTTTCTTCTGATTTCATAAATTTAAAAAATCCGAGAATTCAAATCATTCATAGTGCACATTCAAACAAATGTACTATTGATTGCAAACATGAGGATAATAACAACATTTAGTGTGATCGGAGCTGGGAAATATTTTCATCCTTTGCTAAATAGCCAAATGTGGGATGATGAATAACTCAACAGTATGAACCCGTCAAGTAGGCGGTTCATGCACAGTGCAAACCTGAGCCAAATAGAATAAATTTTTTCCATGCCAAAAATGCTAGCAAGAAAATATATGTACATGATTCTTGGTCTAGTATATTGTACCTGGCTATATATTTTGTACCTAGGTTCGACGATGCTGAAAAACTATGAGTGATTTAGTGTATATATAGACTAAAGCACACACATTTTGACAAATTATGTCAAATACAGCCCGTCAGCCGGAAGTTACGGTAACAACAGCAATACTTACGCCATTTTGATATAACGATTATATCTTGGATTTAGGCTTCCAAATTTAATATTTTAATTTACCTATACCGTGCAAATATTTAATACTTTGGAGCATCACTTTAGCAGTTATCATGTTAACTCAGGAATTTGACTTTGCTTTCATCTAAAGTTGGACTTCTTTAATCCCTATTCACGGGCAGGGTGGCATACACATAAATGCTTTTAATTGTGCGCCGACGGTAAATCGCAATACATGGTAAAGAAAACTAGTTACATATATATTTCATATTATGTGCATATGTTTGTAAACTATCGTCCGTTGTTGTAAATAAGGACCTTCATTAGTACAGTAACTAAAAGGAAACATGATGAAGTTATGGCAGAATAATTTTGTTAAGAAAGATAAAATTTTTAAAGCGTTTTCTTCTGGTCTGGCAATTTTTTGGAAACGGTATTGCTCTCAATCTGTGGACAATAAAAATAAGCTTAAGTACAGGACACAGCGGCAGTATTTTGCGAACACAGCTCGCAGCATAAATTCCGTCTTAAGTAAACCTACGTATGATAATTATTTCGGTTTTAGTTGAATATTTAAAATCTAGATTTCAAATTTTGCAGATTTTGAATTCTACTTTAGACAACATATAATCAATCGTAGCATATGAATAATCCAAGATACCTCGTGTTGTTCGCTCTGCTTTAGGAAAAGATAATATTTAGTTTGCCGCTGGAGTAATGAAACATACTTCAGCTCGGAAGTAATATATACTAAGGATAAGTCAAATCCGACTATATACTGCTGGAAGAAAGAGGACTCATTATATACTGGTAGTTAGCTTGGAAATCCAGGTAAATGGTAAGATTTCATCTCATTTTTGGTACTATATTCATCACTAACCTGGCTACTGAATATTGAATTAAGTGATGACGGTTTCGCAGTTATTGAACCTTGTCTACCTGCTATTGGACACATTAAATTTAATAAAATAACAAAAGCAAGTTGTATATCTTCTCAAAGTTATATAATTTCTAAAATTTTACAATGAAATATATTTGCGGTCAAATATATTTATAACTGATGATACTACGCAAAAAATTCATTTAAATTTCAGTTTGAGCAAGGAATTCAAACTCAACTTGAAGGATAAAAATTTTACGCAATTTTTTGGGAAAATTTTTTTGAAAACTTCAATAACTTTCAAGCATGCAACAACCAGTAATATCGACACGTCAGCTTTGCGGAAACTATTAATTTTAAACATAGTGATACTGTATATAGTAAAAGATACGAATAAAAACGAATCTTCTGTTTATCTTTGCGTGTAATTGTTTATCTTTGCGTTATAAAGTAAGAGTGAACGTGGAAAATCGATGGATTTATCTGATCTTTTCTTGTGGAAAACTTGAAATATTCAAATACAAAGATTCCCGACCCCTTAATAATAACATTTGTCGGTGCTAAAGTATGACCTTTTGGCGAATATGATCGTCTTGGGTTGTATCGTCCGACATGCATTAACGAATATTATTTGTCTAAAGCAAAATTAATTTGCATTGTATCCAACCAGCTCACTATCTGGTAAAGTTCATTTTAAGCAAACCTAGCTTCTTTAAAGGTAGCAAAACCATCTACAAATAGCTTAACGTCACAAAATTTTATATATTTTCGCATATACGTATGTCGTCTATATATTATTGGCGATTGTGTTCTGCTGCTGCTCCCATATCACACTTTCAAAGGAAAAGAGTTTAAAAAATTTGTACTTTTATCAGGATTAAATAAAATGGATTAGGCAAAGGTTATAGTCACCTGGAGTGGTTAGTTTCTGCTCCGAGGTTCCGGTAAGGAGCTATGTGGATCAGACTGTCGGAAAGGTACCGGTCCTCAAGGTTCCTCTAATCCTCTAAAATAAAGTCTCATATAAAAAAATTTTTCGCGCTAAGGTCTATTGGATTGCGCGCAGAGGTTCCTGTAAGCAGCTATTGGGGGTCAAAGGTACCTTCGGAAGGCCACCATCCTATATGAGCCTCCGGGCTCCAGAAATCGAACAAATGGAGTTAGTTTTATATAAGGTAATTTTATTCCCTTGTGTAACGCTGTATTGTCTTGGGAAACAAATTCCCTCATGTGAACCCGGGGGGACGTATTAGGTCGTATACCCCAAACACGACGGGCCGAGGCTCTTAACTCCACTTCACATGGCGTAATTTCCTTCCCTTATGCATTGTTTGTTTGTTTACCATCTGTGCAATACATTTGTTGTGTGTTTACAGTCTACATTGCTGTTATGAAATATTGTATACAAAAGTATATGTATTGTATATGAATATGTTTATTTCTATACGAATTGTATGTTTGTCACACATAGTTTATGAATTTGTTGTATGTTGGAACGTAGTGTATGTATGCAGTATCATTTGTCGTGTGTCTACATTTCTATGCGCGCTTGATGTATTTCGTATTGTGTTGGAACTTTTGTACAAGGTGCAAGAGAAATTTTAAGACTTAGCTAATTTCGAGAGAGTTCGCAAGGGAGTAAAAAAATTGAAAGAGTTTTATGTGAGCCTAAGGCATAGAATTTAAATATATCGAATTTGAGTGTAAGGGTTGGGTGCCTTAAGCATTAGGCTTACATTAGCGGATATGTGTATGTGTATCTGCTGGATTTTCGAATAAAATCCTAAATTTTGTTTATACTTAAGAATTCGGGGAATTTCATAAAACTCATTCTCTAACGACTAAAATTCACTTAGGTTTAAGAGGGAATTTTAGGGGAGTGGAACCAGAGTAAAACTTGGAAAACTTATTATGTAATTTGAAACACTTAGAGAAATCAACTAAGAGAAAATTGGGAGTAGACTTATAGCTCGAGTATTTAAACGGTTGCGCAGTTAGATCGGGGCCTCAGTCGGCCTCAGAAGCTGCGCGATCAAGGTGAGTACGGTTCAGCCGTTTATTTGTTTAATGTGTGTAGAATTTATGACTTATTGAAGTGTGAGAAATAAAATACCTGCATTACAAGCGTTACACATTAGGGCCTTAGGATTAAGCTCATAAATTAAAATATTCCTTGGTGCTAGCATTGTAGTAGTTTTGTGTGTAATCTACGGTGGGACTAAACACCCCTAGGACCACGTAGGTTACACTTGGTCTATTGCAGTGGTTGGAACAGGGTACCTTCGTAGGTATACTGGCATATGTGTCCCAACAGTCCACGAATTGAAAAATACAATTCTTGAGATACGGTATTCTAACCCTGTTAAATCAATGGAGGGATTAAATTTTCTCTTCTAATTCCAGCAGTTTGCACGATTTTACGCTAATATCTATAGTTTTGGCACAGCTGTTCACACATTTTCTTCCATGTCGTTTCGTTGAGGGTTCAGAGCTAGTTAATATACAGTGAGAATAGTTAAGGCCCTACATAGCTATCTTGAGGAAATGCTTAGTTAATGAATTAAATTAATACAGTTTCGGCAGCTTGCAAAAACGCGTTTAGATTATTGTTTGTTTCCATATGCGAAAAGTGCGTTCAAATTATTAACCAACTCATGTGACATTTTTTTATCGTTTCGTCGCAGGAACTTTTTATAATTTTACATTAAAGTTCACACATTTAATAGTATGGACAGTTTAGGTTCATTTAAGCGGCTCGTTAGTGGATCAAAGACAACCAGCATTGAGGAAGTTGAATTGTCAATCTTTTTCGAAATTTATTGCATCATTTGGCCCAAAAGTATTCTGATTGTTGTGTTATTCGGACCATGGCTATATGTGAATATATATTTTAGAGTTAACTAGAGCAGCTTTCCCGGTTTTTCATTTAAATCCACTGAAAATGAGACCCTTTGCTTCCAGGAAAACACCAAAGCGGTATTATATGTATTTATATTAGACTTATATTTATTCTGCGTACAGAGCTCTGATTCCCATTCCTACTTATTTGATGATTTGTTTGCCAATCATAATTTTAAGCAATTGCAATAAACATTCTGTGACCCAAAAGTATGTTTTCACAAACAGGTAATGGATTCAGCGCATTCTGTTCAGACAATGGTATCCTGATGACATGCGGACACAGTGAATTCATTGGTCAAGGAACAAATTCCCAACATTCGTATAAGCCACGTCTACTCGATACACTTTTGAGGTAAAACATGTTTATATAAAATATTAACATCGAAATATATAGTTTGGCCAAAGACTTGTTCGTTCATTTTAAATATTTTTGATTAAAATAGTCGCTCGCTGTTTATGTTACCGTAATTCGTTGCTGAAACTGTCAGCCTGTGATATTGTTTTCAGAGCTGGGTGGCAAATACAAATCATAACTGGAAAGCGTCGACAGGTTCTGCATTACGCCACAGCGATAGGTCAAATAAGATACACAACAAAATTTTGACATTGTATAATATATGACAAAATATATGAGATTGCTTATAAGATTTACATTATCATAGTTATGTTTGCTCATTTGTTAATAGCAATCATTAATAATTTGTACCGCGTCTCGAGGCGTTTGTAATTTTTAGCCAGTATACTCTGTAGACTGGACATCTAAAAATTTTCGAATATTGTGTGACAGTAATTTCTATCGGCGTTATAATGTCTATTACAAGAGAACAATAACTTTTCCAAAAAAATTTATCACCACTAGAAAAAGTTAATTTTTTCGTTAACAAATAGAATCATCTTGCCGTAAGATAAATTATAATACTTCACGGTTACTACTCTAATGCAAACTTTTATTACAACGGCCGTAGTCGAGGAACGGATGGCAGACAGCCGTAATTTTTCTACCACTCATTACGTTTTACTATCGGTACACAATGATAAAAATATTTGTCTGATGTATGTATAGCTTTCCAGAGGCAAACAGTGCGTTTTCTGCCAAAACCAAGTCAAATTTTAATAATTTCGTCCGTAACAGCATTAATGAGTCTGCAATATCTTTTTTGATAGCTGAAGTGATGTGATATATGTCAGTGATTTTCACAGTATCAGGCCAATAGCTAAGCGGGCAAGCGCGAAAAAAATCGGGGGGGGGGGGGGAGGCCTTAGGGCGCAGTCCTAAAAAAATCTGCAGGGGATGGCAAATAGTACATCTTGCAACGCTTGTACGATTCTGAACATGCTGGTTACTTAGACTTTGTATATACATGCCTGAATGACCAACTTGCTAGATTTCTGGCAAATCGACCTAGACATTTGTCGCCCCAGGCATGAATCTCTATATATACATAATTGATGAGTAAAAATGTAAATTTTTGGGGTGGGATGCCAGACATATTTCTAAATATAGATACATGATTGACCAACTAACCATATTTCTGTGGGGACAACCTATATGCCGTCTTCCAGGCATATTTAACAGCAAACAAACAACAAAGAGGTTTGTTCACAAATAGCATACGGATATCCGGAAAATCAGCGCAACAAGGTTTGCATCAGGCGTTAAGGCCATCATTGCAAGCTCGAAACTTAGGCATTAGCTTACTGACTTCCGGTGTACCGATTACAAAATCTAATTATTAAATGAATTCTATAGCAAATTTTAAATAAAAGACAAATTAATAAATCTAAATTCAACCGAACAGAAAACAAGTTCACTTACATTCGGTGAAAATATAGAGCGCAATAGATTAATTTTTATTTAGGGAGTAAATAGCATTTCAAATAATTATTAAAAAGATTCCTATTAAACTGTAAAAACTGGCTGATGTCAAGCTTGTTTAAAAGTATTTTGAATTTTTTAAAATGACATTTCTGATGGCGACACGTCCCCAGCCTCCTCTCCCAGGTGTTTGTGCCCATGTCAATAGTCCTTTCGGCTTTCGGCAAATGAATAATATATACATCAAAAACGGGAAAATATTATCCAAATATGTTTGCTGAATTGTTCGCGTAAATTTTCCCGTCGATAAGGGCAGAAACAATACTGCTATAAGCACAGCCTTGGTATCAAGTATGTCTCGCCAGATACCGACTGCTGAAGCATTGAACCGAAAAAAGAGGATCAGCCGGTCGGCGAGGAGATGGACGTTGTCGGGGGATAGATTTTCTGAATTTTTATTGGGACTCAAAATATTTCTTAATTTTTGATAATTGCCCCCGATTTTTGTCAATTTTCTCATAATGTTTGCCAATTTTCTTCAATTTTTGCAAATTTACCCAATTGTTGTATATTTTTGTCAAAAATTTAGCCTTGATTGGGGTTGGGGACTCGGAGATTCAGGGGGATCAGGATACCTTCCAGGAGGTGAGCCGAGCCTCACGAGGTATAAATCCCGCTCTCTCCCTAAGCGAATGTATTTTCCAGGAGATTTTGCGCGGGAACAGTAGACTGTCAATAAGACTCGTGTACCCGATAAGTTTTGAATTTGACGGAACTTGAGCCGTATGTGTGTGCAAAAATTATTGCGGGTGCCCGCGTAACTCAGAGGCTTGTACACCTAAACTAGGCCCATAGTCGAAGGTTCAAAACTTTTTTCAGTTCCGCAAATTTTCCACTTTCCACATTTACAAAAACTTTCTACTGTTATTAGCTTCATGTTTTGATTCCTTGCGTGAATTTGGGTCATTTTTTATTGAATATCTTGCTTTCTTCTTTTTAGGGTTATGCATGGCAGTTGGCCTAAGCCAACAAGAAAATATCCGAAAATGGTATAAATCAGCAACGCGTTCATCAGTACAAATTTTGTGTAAATAGAAATGACCATAAACAGCGTATGAATATTCAGAATGATGCGTATTATATTGTACGTTAAGGCATCATATTTAGTCTCTGAATGGATGATTATTATACCCCTGTTGTGTTCTAGTGTTGATGTTGTCAACGTAGCATGCGGCTCGGAACATTGTGTAGTCATTGCAGAAGGTGGAAAAGCCTATTCGTGGGGAAAAGGTGCTGATGGACGATTGGGAACCGGAAATGAGTGCGATGAGTAAGAATCATAATGTACAATTATCATTGTTAAAATTTACCTTCATATATGAGTTATGACCATAGTACTGTTTTCCAGCAGTACAAATTTACAAAATTTTATAGTTCTGTGGCAGTTTTTTGATAATTCTAGCTGATAGAACTAATGTTCAGAGTTTAATATATAAACAGAGCAAGGCGTTGGATCCGCGAAGTGCATCTTTTGCATTTTTTAATAAAATTGAGGATCTCCTGGTTCTTTTGCGTGGATACACTTTAAGTGCGTACAACATTATTATTCTTCTGTCAAAACAACGAACAAATCGTCCAAAAATTCGAACTTACAGTTCTGCCTTCGGTATGTTCGGTACATGAGATTAGTCATGTACGAACGCCTTTTACGTCCGCGTACATTTAGCCGATTTCGCCCTTTTGTTGGCTTCCATCGAACGACATGGTGTGTTCGTGGCCTATGATTGTATTCAAGTATGTGGTAAAACGAGATTACAATTGCATTTTCAAGTGAATGCGGTCACTACATTACGATGCTAAATCGCAAATTGTGACCGCTATTACCGCGTAAGTGTTGCCATATCGAACATCTTGTCAGTGTAAATAGGATAAAACCGTGATTTATGCACGTGTATAGATTTTAAATAGTAAACTGAATTGACAAAGGGGCAACCAAGTGTACGCACTGAATTTTGACTCATGCATATTCTCTTAAACTTCCATAAGCAACTTCAAAAGATGCTACAATTGCAACGCCAAAATTTGGAACGCCGCACTTTTATAAATTTGAATGTTTTAATATGAGGAATGTTTGCAGTATAGTTTTCGAAAATTCACTAAGGCAAACTTGTAAATCAATATTAAAACGAGGGACGAAAAAGGAGCCGAGTAGCTAGAGGATAATAATAATTTGAAATATGTAGCTGACTGACCTATGGACGCTGCGTTGTCTTCCTCTTTTTTGCATAAACCCTGATTTTTACATTACTACGTTTCTGGTGAAAACTTTCCGTTTCGTATACGGTTTCAGGATGACTATATTCGAAGCCCCGCTATTTCTTTATCATAGTGGCTTGGCTAAGAGTTTCTGATGGTAGTATCCCTTCATAGCTGTTTTCGTACTTTTGTAACTAAAAAGTCTATAATGTTATATCAAAAATTAAGTAATCTCGTACAAAAGTAACGGGAAGCCGCTAGCAACTGTTCCGAGCGTAAAACGAATAAAACTCGAGCACGTTGTGGCAACGCTCGAGTGAATGAGTAGTTGGTTTTTGCCAGCAGATTACGAGTAAAATATAAGCAGAGCACTAAGAAAATAATCTGTAGTTAGTGTAAATATTCATTAATAATAACTTTAGTTAATTTTTATAGACATAGGAATGTTATGACAGCTATTATATGGCTTGAAGAATATGATTCAGTTGCGATTGTTAAAAGAGTTCAGCCAGAGTGCGTTTTGAGTGAAATGAATGCTAGCAGAGAGTGCGAGTGGCCCCTATTATTTTCCTACAAACTAAAGAAAAATGTTTAAGTAAAGGGTTGATCTTCAATTTTGAAGACACATAGTATACTTTGGTGCCAGTCGACTTATTGCGATTAGGTGGTCCAGAAAATGGCTATTTCAGTGAATTTTTTTAGATTTTCTCGATACCAAGAATCTCGGTACCCTAAATTTTTTTTCAAATATTTCGCAGCTCAGCAAGCAACTCAATGTCGTTCGGTTACCTAAATCCATGTAATGAAACTTTTATAATAGAGAAAATTTGATATTTTAAAATTTTAAATCTCATCTTCATATGATAGTGCTGTATAAGTTTTAGGCTAAAACCAATCGAAGTTTTAATCCCATCATCATTTGCTGTTCGCGATGTGGCATGTGGTCCGGATGCAACGGTTCTTATAAGCGAAGTTGGATCCCTGATTGCAACTGGTCTCAACACAAAGAACAAGCTCGGTTTGAATAAACGTCAAAGTTTTTTCGCTCAAATGAAGTTTGTTAAGGTAAGATGACTGACAACAATGGTTTAAGTAAAGCTATTTTTTATAAGTTGTCCCAAGACGATCTAGAAAAGATTTTGTCAAATAAGTTTAATATTTGAATCAATGTACAAAACCTGACAAAATAGTTTTAGTCTTATTACCACATAGAGATTAGCAGTCAAGAATTCAAATTATATGCATTCATTTATTAATTTTGGCGCACTTGTTTCAGTGAAGTGACTATAACTGACGACGCGATGATATGCTTCTCAGTCTGTGGTATTTCAGAAAATACCTTCAAGCTGCAAACTAGAACTGAGAATGAACCGCAATTATTCGGCTCGGACCTGCCCGCTGCAAATCAAGGCCGGTCCGGTCCGGCTAGACCCGACGCTGCAAAATTTCGACCGAGCCCGCGTTGGAAACATAGGCCGACTCGGCCCGGCCCGAAGATGTAAAATTCTGGCCCAGTCCGATCCACCTAGTTTGTAATCTGGTGTAGATAAGCTCAATATAGAAGATACAGGCTATATAAAGACAAAAACGCTTATATGAACTGAGCGCGACAAGAAATTCTTAAAACCAACGCAGGATTATCGAACCGCATACTAATCATTCGATCTTTGAGTGGGGTAGCAATGAACCGAAATTTTTCGAACCGACCTGGACCGGTGGAATTTGAGGTCACCGCGGCCCTGCCCGGCCGTGGTCCAAAATTCTCACCTCTACTGCAAACGCGTCGACATTAATTTTTTTGTCATTTTTTAGAAATATACAATAAATCTAATGAATTTGTAACGACAAATGACTGAACATTTAATTTATGGGAATTTTTGCAACAAATCTTACACGAACAGCTATAAACGTCGGAGTTTAGTGAACTGCCTAGCAAAACTAAATTTTACAATTTTTTCAGATGTAACTCATAGAAGCATGTGTGTTGGAACTCAAAATGTTTCTACAAATACAAAATATACGTGGTGAAGTTAGTGGTAAAGCAATGAACAGTAGCTTATAACTGAAATTGAATGGTATGCATTATTTGCAAGGTTTTACGAAATAATCTAAAGTCCCTAGTTGTATGCTGCTTACCTATGATCCGCCCTAGTGTGTCATACTTGAACATGATAGATGGTAAGGTGATATCGTATAACGCGGTGTCTCAGCAGGCTTTTCAAGTTACGAATGATCAACACTCACAGTCACAATGAACTCTTAGGATCAAATTAGAACACCTACCCAGAACATCGTCTAGTCGCTTCTAGAACTTTTGGGCGCTAACTTTTTAATGAATCAAAGAAAATCTATATAAGTTTGTGAACAATATATTCTTCTGTTGCTTGAAATTTTAATTTTCAACTGATGAATTTATAAAATCTGAGCCTTAGTTTTGATTTTAGTATTTTTAATAAAATTGGCAAACGATTTAAACCCATTGTTTCCGTGGATGTGCCCATCTTATGAGCAATTATAACCACTGCTTAGTTTTTTTATCATGTCATCGTGCAACAATGATATGCACACATCCTGGTAAATCTAAGGTTTAGCAATGTGTTCCAAGATCAAAACTGCTATTTTTGAATTGAGGGGGGGGGGGGGGGGGGGTGGTGCCGGAGTCCTTCGGCCGGGTCTGTCCTGTTATAACCTTCTGCTCGAAAATGGTGAATTCTGATGTTGCAGCGACAATTTTAATACCATGTGACTCAGCTCGACAAGACGTTTCGGAAAATACTATCATCGCCATATTTATGACAATTTCTTTCCATATTTTTTGGGTTACCGCCTGCGTATTTGATTTCAGATTTTGATTATAAATGTATAATTTAATATAACGTTCAAACCGCATTGACGAGCTTTGTCGAATGAATAAAAATCAGTCGAATCAGATCATGGGTTCACGACTTGAGTTTAAGCAAAAGCTTAGTTTACATAGCCGATTCAGCTGATTTTGCACTATTAGAGTCAGTTTGTCAATTAGTCAGCTCGACTCGTGGTATAAAATCATACAATGATCGACAAAATTTTTTATGAAAATTTGGATTAGCAAGTGGCGTCCAACAAAATTTTGGTGACCTTTCGGAACCCAAAAAATCGAAAAAAAATTATTACTGGCAGGGATATTTCCTGCACCGCCCCATGGAGCTGTGTCGCATAGTGCTAAAATTATTGCTGTATGACCAAAATTAACTCATTTTGGGCTGGTAGGTTAAACGAAAAGATCCTTCGGCTTCCAAGGGGAGCAGGGAATGGGATAGCGGGCCAGCGGGTAATGGTGTATGGCTCCTTTGGAGTTTATGATTTAGGCGCCTGCGGCGCCGTCATGGGACGTTGGACGACCTGTAAAGGGAAAGCCTCAGGGGAAACTATGTACCTCTATGAGGTTGTAACTGCTAAGTGTTATATAATTCTTCAGTGATTATGCGCTTCTGATTTAGCGGCGATGACAAATCGAACTAGTCCAATTTTCCGGGAAAGATTTTTCAATTTAAGAGCCTTAATTTGGATAAAGCTTGAATATTTACTGCTTTTGACAAACGTTAAAATTCTTGTCTGTCGATAACTCAAATGTCGCTCCTTATTTATAATGCCGAAATTGTGTTACAATTCGTGCTTGAGACGTCCCAAACTACAATTTAAATGCAAGATGTTCCTACTTGGAATCGGTATTGACAGCTAATGGTCAAATAGCTAAAATAATAATTATTGTTACTGTTGTTTTTGACACTTTTATCCTATATGTTCACCGATATTTGGTTGCTATTAAATGAAAGAGCTGCAGTATGCACAAATCTTAATTATTATTGAACCTTTTACAGCCAGAGGTAGAAAAAGCGTTATCATTTACCGCTGTCAAAGGAATACGTGGTCGCGTCGTAGCAGTATCGCTAAGCGTTTATCACACGTCAATCCTACTCGAATCTGGCCATCTCTTCATGCTTGGCTCCAATGAAGATGGACAACTTGGTAAATTAAGATAATTACTAAACAAACAAAGTAATAAGTCTGACAACATATAGAAATAATACATTCATTTATGTTTATCATTATATAATATTATATGTAATAATCATAGGTACCCACAGTTCTACAACGATGACCACCCCTAAGGATCGGTCCCGCTTGCTAAGCAATATCTCTTCTCTTTAAGCCCCTGTTACCTCCAATCCAGTCCCACCGCGGTAGATTTTGAAAATTTAGCAAGTTTTAGTAAAATTTTTTGGAAAATTTCAGCAAACTTTATCAAAATTTTTGTTAATTTTGCATAAAATTTTAGCAAGTTTAGCTAAATTTTAGAAATTGTTTAGAGCAAATGTTTTATTTAGATAATGATTCTAAAAACTTCTTCACTGGCCGTCATCCCCCACTTTTTACTGACGAAAGTGAAAAAAATTAACTGACAGGTTATAATAAACTCAATGCAAACGACCGGACCCGTCCACTTTTTGGCCGGCCCCCGCCACATTTCAAGAGCTTGCGACGCTTTGATTATAGACATTTAAACTCCATAATAGGAGAGAACTTGAAAGGGCATGTCACAAACGGGAGCCTTTATCCATCGCATCACCGAGGAAGTGAACCAAGCCAATGTGGTTGGTGACCAGTGGGAACTTGTACCTTCGCCAATACACTGTCCACTAGATATCGCTCGGTTTATTACGGAATCTCGCAAGCTGAGCTAATTTAACAACGCACGTGCAAATTCGCGCCGCGCGGCAAACTGCATTAATGCATCGCATCGCAATATACGTTGCTACAAATGAGTGATTTTGTGCGGAATGAGGTTAGTCAAGCGATAGTATAATTAAGATTAAACACTATAGTTAAGTTCATGGTGTCTCATACAGTTATACAATATTTGTTCTGTTATATAGTGCAGGCATGTACTGCATACGACGGTATGACATGACGTTAACAACTGACAGACAAATGTTTCACAAGAGGTGTTTTTATAACGAAAACGGCACATTATATAGCGATTATGGCAGGATAGAAAAATGAGCTCTACACAGTATTCCCCTATGATGCTCGCAGTCTCAAACAATTAGACTAATAATGATGAAAATCTAGCAAAAATTGAGGAAAATTGACAAAAATTTTGGAGAAATTGAGAGAAATTCCAAAAATATATTCATGACTTAACTGTGACGAGCGGGTGTACGTTTTGACCAATTTTGAAATACCCACTTCTTCGGTTGACTACCTCATAATGGCTCAAAGAGCGATTGTGCTGGGCTCATGCTAGATCCTTCAATTCGATTGCTCGCTGTAGTTGTTATAGTTAAAGGCTTCTGTGGGTCATCCAATTTTTCATCATTTTAGGTGTGATTGTGACGGTTCCATGACCACTGTTACATCAGGAGCTCTTGTATGGAGTTGTTTATTAAAATAATAAGGAGGTCTTTATGACGCTTTGGCGGCGCATGAGTCTCGTTGTTGTAACCATGTATTGCCCTGGAAACAAATTCCCTCATGTGAGGCCGGCGGACGTATTAAGTCGTGAACCACAAACCAGACGTGGCCAAGCCTTTAACTTACGTCGCATGAGCGAATTTGTTTTACCTTGTTTAGTTAATTTCGGACGACACCGAGCAGGCGAGCATTCGGGCAATCCTTTTGTCGTAGACCTCTCTTCAACTAGTTGTTTAAACTTGTTTGTTTTATTATTATAAAGAGTATTACCGTGGGAACCTAAACGTAACTGCGTCACCTTTGTGTTATATAGTGTGTTATGTTTGTAGAACGTGCTGTTTATCCGTGTGTATTCTAATACAATACATATACCGTGGGAAATTAAACGTAGTTGCGTCATCTTTGTGTTATATAGTGTGTTATGTTTGTAGAACGTGCTGTTTATCCGTGTGCATTGTAGTACATAGCATTTATTATACATGTGTGAACTTGTTTACTGTTTGTGTTTGTAAGAATTGTATGCATATAATATAGACAATGTGCATAATAGTGGTGTGACGTGTATATATCATATTTTGTGCCGTTTGCATAAAAATTTTAAAAGATTAGTTGGTTTGAAAACAGCAAATTTGTAAACATATTGTATCCATAGCAGAAATTCATACAAAACTAGATAGGGTAGATGGTTTCGGCATAGGCGGATTTTGATGCCAAATGCTATAAGGCACGCCGAAGATTACGTTTCCCGAATTTGGCCTCATTGGGACCATTCGTTAATAAGTTAGGGACCTCACCCCTTCGGCCATTTCTGGCCATAAGAATTTCATTGATTCTTAAAATTGTTAAGTTTAGGAGAGTTTAAAACAATATAAAATGTTAAAATTTGTGAGCCAGGGTTGTAGTTTACCCACTTATCGGATTTAAGCGTAAATCCTGGGTGCCTTAACTATTACACTTGTATTAGCGGAAATGTAAGTGTATTTCTGCGAGATTTATGCAATAATTTCAAAATTTGTTTTGATTTAGGGATTCCGGGAATTTCGTAAAAGGGGTTCTCTAGCGCAAAAATAAAAAAAATATGTTAGTGATCGATTTTACAATTTTAAGAATTGGTAAGCCGGTTTGCAGCAATTATATTAAAAACACATCGTTTAGGGAGGTTTGAGAACTTGGGTTATTTCGAGTTTCCAAGAAATCATGTATAGAAATTTATTTAAGCTGTTGCGCAGTTAGCTCAGGGCCTCAGTCGGTCTCAGAAGCTAGGCAAACAAAGTGAGTACAGTTCAGCAGTTTATGTCTTTAATGTGTGTAGAATTTGTAATTTGTTGTAGTGTGTGAAATAAATTATCTGCATTACAAGTGTTACACATTTAGGCCTTAGAAATAAGCTCATAAAATAGTCCTTGGTGCTCGCACTAGTGTATCTTGCAGTAATTTGCTGCTAGTTCGTGTGTAAACACCCCTGGGACCACGTAGGATATTTTGTGATGACATTTTAGACCGCATTTACTAATATATTTTGTGTGTACAAAATCAATTCGAACGTAAGCACATAATGTTCTAAAAATCATAAGAATTTTAACACCACATCACCTTACTAATATGTAGGGCATGGGGTGGTGCAGTGCATGTGCGCGTCAATTTGTAAGACCGTGGTGGCGTATTTCCTGCCTTTGCAAAATCATGGGTAAGTCCCTGCCACAGCAGACAATTGATGGCAGACAAGGCGGCAGCCTGGTTGACCAGTAGCACCAGGGCTGTCAACCTTGAACTTATTAGAAATCTAGAAGCATTCAAAACCTTACCTGACGCAGGTATATCGTTGACGTATCCAAATTTCATCACGTACAAAGCGCCTAACTGTGTCATACAACTAGTCAAGGACAAATTATCTGAAATAACATCGACTCTCTGCAGTCAGCTAATGCGTTGCATGGCAGATTTCGCGATTTGCAAACCAGCTATTTACAACAAACCCAACGCAGTCAGAAGAGATCTCTTGGACGGTTAGTAAACACTTGACCAAAGCAATTGCGCACAGCGTTACATCCGCCGCAACATGCAATCAGCCACTTTTCAAAATACTAATATGTTATATACCGGCGAAGATAATACTCGACACTTTTATCACCCAAAATTTCATGCGACGTAATACACATGATTTTGACAAGGTGGTCTCTGCAATGTGGGGATGGAGTAATGGGGGCAATTTAGCATATAATGTATATTAACTTTTTAGGAAGAGGCAACACAAAACCAGCGGTTGACGGTTCTTATGTTAAATATCTAGAAGAAAAAACAATTGTGGTAAGTTTAGTTTTACTTTAAAATACTAGCAATTCAGTTAATTTGTTTAAAATACTTGTGTGTAGATAATACAAAGCAGTAGTGTTGCTTTAAATTTGGATTCTGCTTGTGAAAACTAATCGGTTTTTAAACAAAAAGTTTTGGTGTTCAGTTAACACTTTATAAAACTGTCTAAACCTAAATATATTACCATATGAGATTTCATAATTCAAAGTGTTTCGCAGTTATAATTGTGGGTTAATCGCTAAATTGGGCATTAGGAAAAAACTAAGAGTAGACAAAGTTTATGATATTTCTGTACCACCCTCCAGACGCCCGGCCTAAGGAAAAATCCTTTAATGTCAAGAGACATAAAATCGATGTAAAATTGCTGAATAATATTATTATATATTCCTACTATAACCTGCTATATATTACAGGGCCGCAGTAAGAGGGAAGGCGGGGACAGGAGCGTCGCTAAAGGTGCCACCGGGTCCGTGCCTCCAGGTTTAGATGATGCATCCTAATTTTGGATGATGCCTCAAGTTTACAAACAAAAACAAAAATTTTTTGGAATATTCAACCGTCATATTATATTTCGATTCGAACCCCAGAGTACGTGGATGGTCCACAGATAAAATATTCTGGGGACGCCTCTGAGGGTTTGGGGGGTAGGACACAGCTTTGGCGGCTTCCGAAATCTGTTTTTAGCGCCCCCACTTTTGAGTAACATGCCGCACCTCTGCATAAATATTAACCATTTTAAACTAGTTTATGATTAAAATTTCAGTAAATTTTTGCTAATTTCTGTTATATAAGAATTAAATTGTTTTATGGCAGTAATATCTTTTTACTTGGGAATAACTGGTGAAAACACGTATTGTCTTAGGCTTTCACAGGATTTGCCCCATAAGCAACAAACTTACTATTGATCGAGAATTGCTTTAAAATTTATTTCAGTCATCTTAAAACTACCATGTTTCGAGCTATGGCAGGTGGCTCTGTTTTCTGTTGGTTGATTGCTTGAAGCATGCATCTAAGATCTTACTGTAGCTGCGGGCAGGGGGGCTACTCGCAGTGTGATGTAATTTTTCAAGTGTTCACATTGTACAGTGAGACTTTCAAAAATCCTTGGGCGACTGGCGTTAGGCAGTTGCAATATAGATATGACAAGAAGAGCATAGATCCAGCAGCCACTTACCGTGTCTTCATTACTTACAATTGACATTAGTGATATTTATGAACTTAAAATTGTTCCTTTAAATGCACTTTTTCCCGTTTCGCTTTCTTTACAGGAGAAACAGACTCTTGTCTACCATGCTTGTTTTAAACCAAAATTGATTTAAGATAATTCACATATTAGTCTTTGACAACTGGAATTTCATATAGTTGTCTCTGAAGGTACGGTTGGTGAGTTATCACGACTTACAAGATGCGATGATTGATCATTGATGATTGATCGTTTGTTACAAAACTTTACGGTCGGTTATGTGATTATGTAACCACCGCATCACATATGTGCATAGTATTTTTCGTATGGGTTTACAGCTTAACATTATATTCCGAAAGAGACGTCTTGGTTAGCAAATTTCCAACTACAGTGGAAATTGAAGTTTAGTAACACTTGAATATAAGAAGCGAAAAGGTAACACAAAAAGCAAAACCAAAATAAGAGATATTAATGCCTTATTAGCTAAGCAAGAAATTACCAATATATTAATCAGCACAAGATGTAATGCAGAAAAGATAAAAATTCGGTGGGACCATAAACGTCGCAACTTTCAGCTTGGACATAGCCATAAGTAGTAAAAGGCCCAACTAGAGGACTATATCTTTGCGGTAAAATAATATAGTTTCTTATTTTTCTCATCTATAAAGCACAAAAAGTAGTAAAAAGGGTTTGCTACAAAAATTGCGTATTTCCCTCGAATATAGTGCAATAGTTTAGTTGGAATACGGCTATTATAGTAATTCGATTACTATAAAAGAATATTAGAGCGTGTTGGAAGCTCATCTAGCAATGTATTTCGTAATATAAAAATAAAATTAATATTGACAAAAACAGTTTATGTCACGATCGAATCACTCTGTGGAATAGACCGCAAAGCTAATTGTATACTCTTTTGCTAGAAATATTTTAAAACTATGTCTTGCCCAGCTAGTCTAGAATATAGAGTTTAAAGGGCATGAAATTAGCAGAGAACCATAAGTACTGGAGGTGTCAATATAAGAATATTTTGCAACGTTTTCTAGATGGCTCAATGTGGCACCGGTTTTACCCTAGCGGGCACTTCCGAAAACAGCCTTTATTTCTGGGGATCTCGAATGGTGTTTGTCGAGGATTGGGATCATTCACAACGCATAGAGTCGTCGAGGGTTTATCCGGTCTATATCAACCACCATCCACGGCAGCCTAAACTGGAAACAATTTTTTCCAAAGACACGCTGTCCGGTACGTTGCCAATTCAACCAATAACTATTGCCAACTATCGTTTCTGTTGGTAGACTAACTTCATATTTATTGGTGTATACCATACATGGCGGCAAGGGGGGTAGGGGGGGTAACCGCCCCTGCGGTCCGGACCTCCCCCTCCCCCACCCCCCCCCGAGGCCGAAAAGCGAGGGGGGGTAACCCGCCCCCCGGGGTTGGGGTGCGCAGCACCCACCACCGTAGGGGGGCTTGGCAGCTCCTCGACGAGTGTCGAAGTAGGACCTTAGTGCAAAACCTTGCACGAATTGCGCCTGCTTGTTGCTAAAGGTGCATGTGCGGCCGTAAATTTATGGAAAGCTTTTTTGTTCACGACGTCATTCCCTGAAGTAAAAGTTAATCGAATTATACATGGCTGCTAGGACCAAAAAAAGGTCCTCACGACCAACCCCCTCCTAGGAAAATTTGGCCGGCCAGGGGGGGTTACCCCCCTGGGATGGCCGCGACCCTCCCTCGTGGGGAGCCTCTATCCCTCTCCTGACATGACCGACCGCCGCCATGTATGGTGTATACATTTTAGTAGTATACATTGATGAACGAAGAATAACTGATTGATTTTGTGCGTGCAAAAGTATGTGTGTGTAAACTCCAATTTACCTGTCATTTTATATCTGTTACCGTAGTAAACAGTGTGCACTTCAAAGATATTTTGACTTTTCATTTGAGATTTCTGGTAACATCAAATAGTGTAAACAAAAACCAATTCGACGAGCTATAATACATAGAGTTTGGCTCAGTGGTTAATGAGACTACACTGGAGGTAGCAAACGGCTGACTCGTAAAATTTACGATATCTGAAATCGTTGCAACCCCTTGCAATACCCATAAAACACAAAAACTGTTTTGGAAGTATTGTATCTTTCTATCATTTATTAGCTAATCCGCAATTTTGTATCCGAAAAACTACTACAATGAATAACATCCCTGTATCAGATCTAATAGATAAATATTCCGATATAATAACTAGAAAAATGTGCTAACCTCGCATGTAAAGAGCACTAACTCAGATGCTATTTGTCCTGTGTCAATAGGCACGTATTGTTAAATAAAATTGGATAAAAATGTATTGTGACTAATGGCATAAAACAACTATCTTTTGGCTAAGAAACATACCCCTAATATAAGACCGTTTTGGAATCAGATGCGTGGGGCAAATGTAAGGGTCTTTTTCGGTCCCAGACCGACTTCAGGAAAAATTCCGTATTCGGAGGGTTAGTGTATTATCTATACAGTTAGTACATGATTTATTGATAAGCACGTATCAATATGTTCAGCACTACAGGGCATCGTGTACGACTATCATCGAATTCATGTACTATACCACGTTTTGTAAGTTGAAGTTCAATATTTAGGATAAATTCAAAATTAACATGTATTTGGCACCATTATCAACCAAATAAACCTGACAAAACAATAATGAATGCATTGCAATGCAACGACCAAGCATGATGCTGTCGAAGGAATTCAAAATGAATACCACTAATTTGGTCATTTGCATAATATTCATATTAGCCGCACTGATTATCATAGGCTAGAAATCCGCTTATGTATTTGCTCTTAACAAAATACGATGATCTCTGGTTGTATAGGGCCTTTTTGAGTTCCGTCATATTTTTATGTTGTATGGCGCCTTACTCACTACATTTCTTTACTAGAAGTATATGTGTCTCAAACCTTTCTAAGCCATACTTTTATATGCCAATGAAATCGACATTTTTTCTGGTATTTTTGTCACAGCCGTCAGGCTGTGACATTGATTTCACCTTCTGTCAGAGTGTGCATTACAGCTTTAATTGCACTGCACTGCACGTATCTCTTATAGTCATAAAAGCCTTTTCAGACCCGACCGCTGGAGTCTGCATGCCAGGCAAAAATGGCATGCAGCAAACGTCTCGGATTTGTTGACTACAATTGAGATGAAAACATTTAGGAATTCCGAGAATTGATGACAGCGAAAATTATATTATCAACTTTACCAGGTCTGAATTCTTTCTTGCTATTTCATAGACAGCATATTCGCAAACGCTGAAGTCAAATAATTTGACATGTTTCAAAAACTATATATTATGTTGAACCGTCGTAAAGTTTATATTTAAATAACTATATGTAGTCCAGGCGCATAAATTCTATTGTTAATAGCAATATGACTGCTGTGACATTCTTCTTTTAGGAAGAAAACTTTTTCGTTTTGAAACGAAAGTTCTTGACACATAGTATGTGTTTCCGACAGGGTAGCTTGTTCATAATTGTGTTTTAAAGTAAATATGTATACCTAATATCAGAGTTTAGTACGAAAAATTTTGTGGAAGAGTATTATTGTCATACTCAAGTGCATTTATGTATACGATTATGTGGTCGTTTTTCGGCTTAACCACCTAAGAATTCCAGGTGGGTACCCCCACGCTTCTTTTATGTGGCGGGGGAGTGTAGGGAGGAGGAAAAAAGTTTCTGTCACCCTCTCCCCTACCCCTCCCCCTCTAAAAAAGCTTTCTTGGATGCAGCAGCTATCAAGTCGCCAACAACAAACCATATTAAAATAGCAATTGGAGCCACAGGTGATTGCTCTTCCCGCTCTGTTCCTATTGGTTGTTCACGACGCAACAGCTGATACCTTAGGGAACGTTGGCGGGGTAGGATAAGCAGATACCTACCCAAGGAACCTTAGAACTTAGCCGCTGGAATCCTTGGGACGTCAGCTGAAAAACAGCCACATCGTCGTATGACATAAAGTGACAGTGTTATACTCCTAGAAAAATTGATCATAGACTATTGCTAATATGAATAGTAATTGGTTGTGTCAAGTATATGTAAACTGTTATAAAGATTCGATTAAACCTTACACGTATGAAAAAATAGGAATATAGTTCCAATGTGATGGGTCTTTACCTCATTTCTTCTTGGATTAATGCGTATATATTTCGTACAATAATGAATAAACTATTGCTGTAGCTGTACATCGAACCAGAATTATTTGTATTCAGCCTCGTACTCTATCGACGACGGTATTTAGTAGCTATAGATTGGTTTCTTAAAGAAGCTCGGAGCGATCGAATAACAACACAGGTTGAAAAGTGTGCCATTACTCAAACTCTTGTTATCATTTCGTTTCGAATGTGTGCTGCGACAAATGTGTAATTTCATACACTAATAGGGTTAAAAGCTGTACAAAATCAGATGAACTATGAATTGGGAACCATGCGCTGGAATAGATTTGTTTACAAGCTGTAATAAACCTGTACTGATATTTTTGTTTAAAATAAACTTTAGACGAGGAAGAGTCCAGCCATCCATGTGTTCCTGACGAATTATCTTCAATAAAGACTTCGCCCAAGTCAAATAATATCCACAATTCAACCACAGCATTATCATCACCACCGTCTAAATTATTACTGCAATCGAAAAGCGAACCCGGATCAACTTCGAATTTACACCGAGATAGACGACATTCGCCTAGTGGTAGTGGCGATGAAAGTCAACAAAGGTAAAATTGAATTAAATTAAACTTTTCTTGCACGAATTAATGTGTATTTTGCTTCGTTCAATGTCGAATAAACTTACTTCAACGCATCGGTGAATTGAACTTGGATCGTTTGGCTACACTAGTTAATATGGTATTTAGAGTTTAATTGCTTGGTTCGTTAAGAAACCTGGCAAAGAAATCGAATAATGACGCGCGTGCATGCGAAGTCGCGCGACAAACGCGACTAGCAAGTAGCTGCATAATGTAGGCCATCACAATTGAGTAATGTTATGCACTAAATGGTTAAAGCATTAGGCAGAACCTAAAGCCTATAAACACTACGCATGTGGCTGTTATTATCACCTTTTACTTTAAATCTTGAGATAAAATTGAAACTTTCTGGGGAAGGAGATATTCGCATCAGTAGTGAACGAAATAAATTACGTCACATCGGTTAGCTCGACGGCCAGCAACGTTCTGCTAACTAAATTACATGGCACGTTGGAATCGTTACCATCACAGCCGCAGTGTCTTTTAAATAAATATGACAAAAAGTGCATTATTAAACAAATGTGTAGAATGGTGACACTCGGTCATACTAATGTACTTTTTCATATCCAATGATGTAGTCGTTTTACAAGGATTCCAGGGAGCAACCCTAAGGTTCTTTCGGGAGTATCGGCTAACCCCAAGAGTAGCAGGTAGCAGGTTGCTAATAGCCAATCAGATTCGAGCAGGAGTCAAAGTCGTCGGAAAATGCTATTTTTGCTCGAATCATATTGGTTATTAACGAACTAGTAGCTGGTAACCTCCAAGAAACCTGGAGGGATAACCAGTACACTCCTCAAAGAATTTTATGGGATAACCAGCCAGGAGTCCTTCGTGGGTAAGCCGAACAGCAAACACATCATCGGATAAGTTAAAAATACTTGAGCATGTGATCGAGTGTCATACCCTTCTCCAATTTTTACTATATACTCTTGATATGACAGATTCAATTTAAAATTATGATCTGTGGCTAGCCAAAATTTAGCTCTGGCGTAAAGAATTTAAGATCAATAAAATGGTAGTTGTTAAAGCTGTATTTTGAAGCTGCACTCGTAATCCGGTGAACGCCATACGAGGAGAATATCATAGCTTGTAGCCCGAGTCATTGATGTTTGGCAAGTTTGTATATATTACCGCACTTCTGTCAAAAACCTGAAACTACGCAGCATCACTTTTCTCAGTGATGTTTTGTCTTATCGCGAAAGTAAGATGGTAGAGTCAGCAACTTCTGTCAATTAACTTTTCTGTTAACACATACTTGTTCACAACGTTTTGAGCAACTACATTATGTCGTCGCCTTTCGTACTGATGGGGTCGAAGGTCCGTCGGCTTAGGAGGTACATAGTCTTGGAGAGGTCCCTCAGGCAGGACTGCATGTAAGGAGAAGTAAATATCTGAAATTTTCAGGACCTCAAATTCTTCCCCAATTTAAACCATTTTCGATAAATTTTTCCTGCTGTCCTCTATTTTTTGGCAATTTTATCGAAATTTTCGCCAATTTTCACTAAAGCTTTCTGCGAGGGAGCGGATACATGTGTTTTGTGAGGGCCCGAAGCTTAATGGGTATCTATCTGTCGTCACGTACGGATTTAGTTACAGCAAATTTTGCGGGATAGAATTTAGAAATACTTTATGAACCCTTCCTCAGCGACTTCATAATGATGCCATTAGTGTTATCACATTTTGCGGGAACAAGTTCGAAAATGCTTCATGAAGCTGTGTATACTAGCATTAACTAATAACCCGGAAACATAATTGTTGAAGGCATCCCGTTAGTAAAAACGAACCAAACACCGCGGGAAGCTCAAGTACGACTGAACTTGATCAATCCGGTGTGTCCAAAGTAGCAAACTCCACAAACACCGAAATAGGACCACCTCCAACACTATCAAGCAGTCTTGGTCGAAGTAGTGGACAGTTCTGGAAATTTGGGAAGCGGCAAGCAACAACAGCAACGACACAACAGTCACAACAGCAGCATCATCAACAACAGAAAGCAATAACCGTATCGTCGGATCCAGATGTCTCACTAGTTCTTTTTCCCACTCAGGTTCTAAGGTTAGCTATTGAAAAATAGCGTTGTTAACGTAACGTTTTGCTGTGTATATATTGACAAGTTATGGTTGATACTCGCTGGTGAGACCACAGAGTTATCGATATCATTTCAGGTTTACACTCAAAATTTTTTATGCTGATTATTTAGCAACCTTGTGTTGTTAATCATAACTGTACTAAATATACTGCAGTTCTTAAACTTTGCTAAATATGAAGCGGGAGCATATGCTATATATTTAGTGTAACTACACTTATTATTCAACATAATTATGCTGGATTATAAATGATAATGCTAAAATGTTTAGCATAAATTAAGCTTAAAATTTAAAAGAATTTTGCTTAAAACCATAAAATTTAAGCACAATATTGCTAAATATAGATTGAATTATAGCTATCGGTTTCTACTTAAGATATTTAGCATAATTATGCATAAATGTTAGTTAGCATAAATAATATTCAGCATTACATTTTACTAAAAGTTTGCAATATAAAATTAAACAGAATTACGCTAGAATTTGATTAAGCATAATAAGGCTGTGCTAAATATATTAAGCAGAAGAGTTTTCTGTGTATGATTACACGCCACAAACAACAATGTAATGGTTCCAAAGATATGAAAAATATCAAGCCAATAACACAAATTTTTTCTGTAAATACTCGTTTTTGAGTCGTGGTATATATATGTAAATTGGTAAACTATTTTTAATTTTACATGTCACAGAACGGGTTCGTATCATTACGATTCTTCCCTACCTATGTTGATTATTTATAATTTCAGTTATGTAATTGTAGTGAAAGTTCTCATGCCTTGATTGACTCCATAACCATAGGTGCAATTATAGGGGTACGGGGGGACAAATCCTCTTCACTTTTTGACACTTAAGTAATCGTCTCCCCATTTTTTTGACTGATAAAATTTTTAGTACTCTGTAATGAACGCACGTGATTATAGATTATATGTTTTTGCCAGTAACTGTCCCACCCCGCTTTTTTTGGATTTGCGCCAATGCCCATAACCATAATGTTAGATATGAGAGAGGCAGTAAACAGTGCCGGCGTTCGCAACTACGTACTCCTCAACCACTGACCTTCAAAACACCCATGATGTCGCTCAGCTATTTTGAGTTTTTTTAATCACGGTGAGCAGCCCAGTATTATAATTTGTTTCAACAGAATACACGCTGAAGGTTCTTTGAAATATATGACGGAGCAACGCTCTGTTATATACTTGTACTGCCTCACCTGATATCTTTATAGCGATAAAGTGCGGTTTGTTTGTGGTATTGATTTTAAAAAATAGTATGTATACGGCAAATAGCAATAACGGCTTTCTGCGTTTTTAAGCTTACAAGAGCTAGAAAATTATATGATAAATATATAAAATATGTGTTATAAAATGTGCCAATATGTGGAAACCTCACGTCACTTTTTGGAGAGCTTTTTGCATCATAGTTTGGGCGTCCCTCACGCCGTAGGTTTTTAGGAGGCACTCATATACTAGCGCCCGTAATCATTAGCCGAATTACATTTGTGTGTTATTTATAACATTTGCGTGTGTATTCTGTTAGTGATCACAGAATGGTAAGCCACTGACTAATTTCGATGTCGCTGTGACGGTATTGACGCCAGAGCCATCATCGTTACGTTGATCTCTCGGCTCCTGGCATAATTTCTTAATAAATATTATTTTATGATGCATGCCTTTTACAGCGATTCTTTCGCTAGATATTCAACAATGATTTAGGTTAGTTTTTGTGGCAAATTTTACCAAAACTTGCAGATATCACCTTTAACCTATCGTTTGCAAACTCTACAGGAATTTTGAAATTATATCAAATGTATGTGCTCGAAATATGTATTTCCCAAGCTAATATGAAACCAATACCTCTATTAATAATCATTCAAGCTTTTTAGGGTGTAAATTCCAAACGACATTTCTGTTTTCGTTATTTACAGACTAGACTCAGGAACGCGTCCACGATTCTATCAGCCTACAATGGTTACGTTAGGCGGTCTCATATGCAGTGAATACGGAGTATTCATCATTGTCGACACAACAGCCCCGCTGCCAAAATACCGACGTCGACGACACAAAACCAAAGGAGCGATGTTCAAAAAGTAAACCCGATTCTCTCTTTCTTCGCTTCGAGAACCTAAAAATTTATCCGTCTGTATAAAGGGTGTCGCCAAAAAATTTTAGATGGGGATAGGACAGGTACGAATGCACTGTGAAGCACACTCAATGAATGAATCTTATAGTCGCGATTTTTTTGCATTTGTACACAAGAGGCACCACCCCGCTGCTCACATCGGTAATGTGATCTTAATATCCTTGAAAGGTCCCAATGGAGTAGAGGTGAAAACGAGCCTTAATTTTTAGGCTCTGCTCGGCTCGTTTTGAATTGTATAGGCTCGGCGTCTCGTTTACCGAATTTCGACGAAGAGCTCGGCTCCTTTCAGTCAAACAAAAAGGTCGGCTCGGCTCAGAAAATGCAGGCTCTGCTCGGGTCGAATAAGGTCTTTTTCGTCACGCAATTGAAGCTATTTAACAAACGAACCCTGCTGATGACAACGTCGATACTGCTGTAGTACCTGTTAATGTCGAAAATAGTTTTAGAAGCGTAATATTCTTCAGATGAACCACTGGATTACATGCACTGAAATAGGGCGGCCTTAAACAGGCAGGCTGCAGCTATTGGCCAGCACGAATCAGATCCAGCTTATGCTAACGAGCCATACGGTACGAAATCATAGTACCAAATTCGCTGTCCAAATTAAATCAACAAATTCTCTGTACAGGCATTATTGTCGGAGGAAATTTTGCCGTTTTCAAAACCCCCTTTCGATTTGTTGATTAAACATCTATAAGGTTCCAGGCTTAGGTTTAAAATCAGGAATGCACTACGCCAAAAAAGGGTGCTACACATGTAAATCTGCTGCAACATTTATACGATGTCTGTGGGTTCTCAGCAGACTGGTCATTTTATAGGCGGAATCCGGCTTTTATTCCGCTACTAGATACATCGCAGTTGCTTCATATAATAATTGATTTTGTTGCTGTTAGAGTTATGTAAGCACCTTTCTGTCATTTTTGCCGCACAGGTAACAAATAATTTTTTGCCGAAGAGGTAATAAATCTTACCGTTTTTGACGGAATAACGTTTGAAACATCTTTATTTGAACCAAGAACATCCTTCAGACAAGAACAACGACCATAACTACAACAATGTTAAATTTTATTTGTTATCAGTATTCCTTATTTGAATTTACGACGTTATGGAACAGCTTTTATTATTCTTAGAAAGTGTACAACAGAGATGTCTTTCCATTCACTTTGTAGCGCAGTGCTTTATATCAGATGACTATGATGTGTTTCAAGAAAAGATGTCAAAAAATCCCCCTGAGCGGGTAACCGAAATTTAAGACATGCCTTTCTCGGTGTACTTAGACAAAACCTCATGTCAACCTTAGATTTATATGAGCCGTGGACTAAATCCAATTCTAAGTCGTCGGCTGCCGCCACTGAACCCATCGTACTAAAGTTATTCCTTTTTATAGCCGTTATTTTTTCCGCTCATGACAGTAGCGTAGTGTGGCCATACTTTTGTCCAAAATTTGAAATTTCGGGACCAGTTTTCCGATAAGTTTAATGCTAAATAAACATTCTGCTCTGACCTGATGACATTTTGACTTTTCAACTATTGGTTACACCTTTGTAGTGTTCGTGTTATGTCTATGCTCGAACCTAGGCTTGACACGTTGCGATTTCTGAAGGCAAGCTCGAAGCTCGACTCGATCTCTTATAGCATAGGATCAGCTCGGCTTACAGCCCAAGAGCCGAATTGAGCAGAGTTTAAAAGCTCGATTCTCACCCCTGCAACGGGTGCATGTTTTAGATGAATAATGTAAAAGCATACCAAAATTTACAGTGCTTATCATGCTGTAACCTTTGGGAATTTTGCAGTAAACGTAGACTTTTTGTTCTCTAATTCAGGCCCGTGCTTAGGCTGTGGTGGGCCCCCCAAGACATCACCTTGTGGGCCCCTGAGATTCTGATATTTTTCCCGACGGAGTAAAACTTCTGTAAGACTAGTTGGAGCATATTGCGATAAAATACCTTGCTCATAGCCTACATGCTTTTCTGCACTGGTGTATCCATGGGGGGGGCGGCAAACCAACCAACCTGAACTGTGTTCCGAACGGGCTGCGAAAGTGTATTTAGAGAACATATTCATTACTTATTGACATTAAAAGAATGTGTATACAGCTTCTTTCGAAGCTTTTGTTCTTTAAAACACCGAACGATCGATCTCTTCAAATTTCAGGTTGCGAGCTACTTCTGATTCTATCGATATTACTGCAAGCGCTGTCAGTCTATCATCGATCATATTTGACCTCATGTAGTTTTTTTGTAATCTTCATTTTGCTGAAGCTTCTTTCAGCCCCAACCACTGTAACGGGAATAGTAAGTAAAACTCTGAGTGCGATTGTGAGATTGGCGTAGTTTTCCTGCAATCCACGCTTGAATATGAAGTGTAGTATTTCCTCGGCCGTGTTTGGTTTGTCAACCGATACGGTTTGAACAGCTGTTAAGAAACGTTCAACTTCCATTTCTAACTCAGCGGGGTCAATGTCTCCAGTTTTTACTGCAAGACTGTCACAAAATTCGTGTAATTTACCATTTCGATAAGTCTCATGCATCGTATCTACGTTATAGATGAAACCAAACAAATCGAAAAATTCTTTTAATTGCCCGAATCTTTCATTACAGGACGTAGTGGCTTGATTAAGAAGCATGTAGAAAAATTCGGTGATGAATTCCTGCTCTTGTGACAAAACCGTGCCTTCAGATTCATACGAGGCCATTCTTTTCTTGCGCCTTAATCGTACTGAGGGAAATAATTCTTTAATTCCAACATGCTGCGCTACGGGCCGCGCTGCTGCACACGCCCTTTGATATCCAGTGTTCCGATATTCTCCAAGAAATTTCTGTGTTGCTTCAATTTCTGTTTGAAGCCCTGGCATTTCTGAGCTATACCTGTAAAATTCACCCATCCGCTAATTGCCACGGAGCGACAAAAAAGATTTTGAGAAAATTCAGCTCGCTTCATTTCGAATTTCGAATATTTAGAAATTACTTACAGCCAGCACAAAAACCTGTCGGCATTTACGGCAACCAATTCGGCAATACTTACGTAAAAAATGGTCAAATCAATCTAAGACTAACCATAACAGGGGAAATTTCCTGCAAAGGCAACGTGGGTTTAGCAAAGAACGTTGTGTGATGCTAAACTATTGTTTCGTTTTTACTTTATCAACATTTAGGCAAACAAATAACAGTTGATTATGTTTTCACTTGTGTACAACTTTTTAGCGAATAGCTGCAACAAAATAAACTAATGTTTATTTTAGCATTAATAAGCAATAGGAGCAAATATTTTTAAATTTTAAGTTTTGCATAGCCTACCTGATTGTTTCGATCTTCCGCGTTTTCTTGAAGCTCCGCAGGCTCTTCTTCGCTAGCTATTGGCGCGTGCGCAGCGTTTTCCTCTTGGTCTTGGAGTTTCGTTTCCGTTTCGCTTAGCTCTTGAGAAACATCTTGGTCGCTCATATGTTCAATTTAATCGCTTTCACGCTCCCCATCGGGGTCCGGTTGATCGCTACACCTTTCGAAAAACGCCGTCAATTTAGGAATTTTTTGAGCTGCTTGATTTGCAGCCTTTGCTTCCTTACGTTTACTTGCACCACTTTTATACAGCTTTTTCATTGTGAATTTCTCATTTATTAATTAGTTAAAAAGTTTGCGTACCCTGTTTAAGTAAAAAATAACACTTAACAGTATACTACTTGTACTCGCAACCGAAGGGAAACGGAGGTCCGTACTCTTGCGTGCTCGAAAGCAAACGGTTTTTTCGAAAGGTGGTCCCGATTTTAATATCAAGATTCTGTATCGAGATTTAACTCAGGGAAGCAATCAGCCTGGTGAGCCAAAATTGTCAAAAGTGCCAATTGCACCCAGTTTTCGACCTCTGTAGCATGTGTGCATAGATGATCTTTTCCCAAATATGTAAAGCGTCGAGCTGAGATCATTATCGTCTGAATAAAAAGTTACATAAGTGTTCAACTCGGTCATGACTTTATGAGTGGCAGAGAGACAAAAAATAAATTTCTGCTTTTTTTCGTAGGTAACACTATATGTGGAAACTCCACTCGCTTCGGTCGTTACGTTTCAGCAACAGTGCCTGTGGCTGGTGGGCCCCCTAAATACCGGTGGGCCCCCCCCAATTGGGGGGGTATGGGGGGCGCAAAGCACGGTACTGCACTAATTGATTTATGTGATATGTCACACAGCTAGCTATATGTTGGCAATATTTCCAGTTTCTTTCAACTGGGCAACTTCATCCGGTCTTAACCAAACCCACGTAGTCTTGATAATATCGAAGGCGCAATGTGGTGTCAATTCATAATTTTGTTCGGAGGCCCACTTTTCTGTTTGTGATTAGACCCCAGCCCAGTGTCCCCCGTCACAAACGCCCTGAGTGGCGAGTGATCAGCTAAGTGAAGTCATGAATGTGTAATGTATCGGACATTTATAAACGAATACCAAAGGTAATTGGTTAGCAAAATCTGGTTTTTCTCAAAATTGTGTGCGTACCCGCGCCGTTATATTTGCGGCATCTAAAAGCAGGGCTGTGGTCAAGCGCGGCTATGCACGGTACTCAGAGTTTTGGAAAGAAGGGGAACGGACAAAGTTTCACGCTAAGGATTGGGGCAAAAATAAATATTGAAAATAGTAGTCGGCGCGAAGTGCCTAATATTTTTAAAGTATCAGTGAAAAGATTTGTTCATTTCAACGGATTTCACAGTAGAGGGAAGAAGTTTTGGATCATGCCAATTACCCCGCATAACGGTGGACAGGCGTGACATGTGTACCATAGGGTAAAAATTGAAAGTTTAATTATGAGCTCAGAGTTAGTTTAGGCTTGGTCTTACGCTTACAATTGGGCTCAAGTTCAGACTTAGGTTAGCCGTAGGGAGACAAAATGTTTCATCATTTGGCTCAAATAGAGCTAAGGGGGGGGTTAAAATAAAAAACTGAATTGTAGTAATTGGTTCGAAGCGTTTAAATTTTTGAACATATTTAATGAAAAGATTTGTTAATTTTGACGCTTTCACGCCAGAGGGTAGAAAATTTTGGATCATGTCATACTCCCCCATACCGGAAGGTGGGGAATTGAGTTGAGTACCATAGTGTAAAAACTGAGTTTCATTGTGAGCCCAAGCTTAGCTTTAGGCTTACACTTAAGTTCAAGCTTAAGCTTAGCCGTAGGGAAACAAAATGTTATACCATTATTCAAGAGACGGCTTGTCATGATAAGCTAGTGGGTAACTTGATATGATCCTAAATTTTGTATCAAATAAAAGTTCGAGGCACGCACGTAGCCAGGCTTCTTTTTTAATTGAAGCCAGTGGCGAGGCTAGGCTGGGGGCTGGGGGGCTAAGCCCCCCCCCCCAAATTCAAAATCTAGCCCCCCCAAATTGAAACGGATTAGCCCCCCAAATTTTTCAGTTCCCACATTTTTCGCCCCACCAACAATCTTGACATCTTCACGCAACGAAGAAAGAAGTAAGAAGTGAACGGTCGTAGGGCTATAGCCCCCCCAAATTCAGAGGGCTGGCCTCGCCACTGATTGAAGCAAATCAAATTCAGGGAACGGCAAGCCAATTTCAGTGGCGCAGCATTTCTTATAGTTAAAAAGCCTTTTTTTTAATATGCGAAATTTACACAGCCTTTGCGCCTTGCAGATCAAAAATCGGATACATAAATGATCTGTATTTTAAGAAAACTAATGAGTGGAGGAAATACATTCAATTCTATTTAGGGGCGTCGCAAGCGGGGCCGCAAAAAGTGGAGGGTCCAAGTGGGTTTCATTCAGTTTTTCATAACCCAACCATATAAATTTTTTCGTGTTTGTCAGTAAAAAGTGGGAGGAGCCGGCTCCCTACACAACCCTTTGTGACGCCCATAATTCTATTGTTGTGTTCATTGGTTAACAATAAAAAGCCATTCATCAGTTTAAGAATGCGATTGACATTTTCAATCGTTTTCGCAGGGTGAAAAGGATGAAGGCAAACACAATCTCAGAGGCGTCGCCCTCCCCTGGCCAACAGAGGGGTGAGTTCGGCGCCTCTCCTTAGGTGCGCAACAGGCGGTGCATAGGCCAGCCCAAGGGAACCAACGCGGTAGGGGAGTCGCAAGCTCTTCAACAGTGGAGGGAAACGGGCAGTCGTTTATATTCATTTTGTTGTGACCTCACCAGTTAATTTTATCAACTCAACCATCGGCGCAAATCAGCCCTTAACATGAGGGGAGACATGCAACTTCGGAGGTCCTAATAGCTATTTTGACACACAAGTAGCAATGATGTGAAATTTTTATGAACGTATGTTAGGTGTGTGGGCCCCCTGCCCCCCTTTCCCAGCGCTTTGTGCTATTACGTTTGTCAGTAAAAAGTGGGAGGTCCGTGCCCCTTGCGCACCCCTCATGCAACGCCTAGACAGTCTCATTCAAAATCTGCGTAAATCCTGAATTTGCCCCACCGCAAATGTAAATCCTGAATGGGCCACTTTAACTACACCCGTCTTGCCAAGGCAGTTCTACTGGTACAACGCCCGCCATTATAATGAAATTTTAAAACAATAATATACAACACAAAGCAGTTATAACAACAATAACAAACAACAATAAAAACTATTATTGAGCTGCTTCATATAGCGTATATTGGAAATCTGCGTAACGGCAGCGTGGCCGAGTGGTCTAAGGCGCCAGACTCAAGAGTAATCTTACTGCGTAATAGCAGTTGAGTGTTCTGGTCTTCGTATGAAGGCGTGGGTTCGAATCCCACCGCTGTCATCCCTTTTGCTTTAGATAACAATGTCAGTATAAATAACAAAAAATATCTTCTTCATCATGGACCGTAGAGGTCCGTAGACGCACTTTGATAACTTATGTCACACTATCTACATCTTGAAGATGATGCCCGGACAGCTTCCTCCACACACAAGCCAGGCCACCGAACGATCGCCCAGTTTCTTCGCTGCCTACCTCGAGCACGATTTCTTTGAACACGGCTATGCATAATTGTATGAGCCAACTCAAGATCCTCTGGATGACGCGGGACATGACCAAACAATCGCATCTTTCTATATTTTGCTATCTCCAGAATCCTACGCTGTGCAATGCCTGCCATGCTCGCTACTTGCTGCCTGATGTACTCGTTCGTCCGGTTGTCTGCCCATTTGATGCCTAGCATCCGTCTGTAACACAACATTTCACAAGCATTGACCTGTTTCTCGATTTCCTCATTATATGTCCAGGCTTCGCACCCATATAACAACAATGAAACTACCATAGATCTTAGGAGGCTAAGTTTGACCGACAAGGTGATCTGGTTCGACTTCCATATAGTGGACAGCCTGGTCATTGCAGCTTTTGCCATGCCTACTCTTGTGCGTACTTCAGCAGTTGACTTCCCGTTGTCATGGATAATCCTCCTAGGTACTTGAACTGTTGCACTTGTTCCAATGATGCTCCACCTACTTCAACACTCTCTTCGATTCCATCTGTGGTTGCACCAACTACCACCATTTTGCTTTTTTCAGCACTTATTTCCACTCCCATCTTCCTTGACGTCTCATCCAGTCTCATAGTAAAGTCTTTAAGACTGCTGGCTGATGCAGTCAGTAGATCAATATCATCCGCAAAGCAGAGATTCATTTCTGTTTCCCTTAGGCAGAAATGCCATCGTCGAATTGGTCAGTAGCCCTTGACACCAGCTCCTCCAGGAATGCGTTGACCAACATGGGTGAAAGGACGCATCCCTGACGGACTCCGATGCTACACAGGAAGAAGTCACTCAAATTGGTGTGGACTTTCACTGCACTCTCCGTGTTTGCATACAAGTTTTTCAAACATGACATTATGTTGGTATCAATTCCATGTTTTTCTATAACTGCCCAGAGGGCATCGTGTCACACTCGATCGAAGGCTTTCTTATAGTCAATGAAGTTGTTGTTGACCTTCATGTCGTTTCCGAGGTATTTTTGCATACTTGCTCAATTGTTCCTCGTCCTGCTAGGAAACCTGCTTGACATTGATCAAGAGCTGACTCGATTGTTTTCAGTAGTCTTCTTTGTATTACCTTGAGCGAGACTTTGCTCGGATGGATATTCAAGCTGATTGTCCTGTAGTCTGAGCATTTCTTGCAGGTTTTCTTTGGAATAGGTACTATGATCGATTGGTTCCACTCCTTTGGACAGTTGCCACTCTCTCAGACTTTATTACACAAGCTGTGTAGCACCTTGAGGACTTTCTCTCCGCCGTACTTTAGTAGTTCTACTGGGACATTGTCAATTCCTGGTGTCTTGTCGTTCTTTATACTGTTCACTGCATTTTCTATTTCAGATATCAGAATTGGCGGGGCGACTTCACAAGGACTGGCTTGTTGTCGTAGTTCTTCCAGTACCATTGGTCGTCTTTGTCTGTTTTATAGTTGTATAGATCCTGACAGTATTCCTTCCATCTTGATGTCGGTTCTTCGGTAGTTGAAAGCAGCTTTCCACTAAAAATATACGATTGATTTAATTTCCCTTAGACCCGACAGCATTTCAGTTTTATGCTTCCCATACATATTATTGATTTCGCTAGACGGTCACGTGTCCAAATAAATCTCTGTTTATAATTGAAGTAGTTATCATTGGTATTGAAAACATTGCATCATATTTTCCACAAGTCAAGTGGCCGCTAGAAAATAAAAGACATGTTCATTACTTTCCAGTTTACACTAAAAATGTATCGTACAAGCGAATTCTGCGAATGCTACCTTGAACGGGGACGCGTCAGAAGTTAGCTCAACAGAAAGGCGCCGTGCGTTGTGATGTGTCTTAGTGCATCGACTACGGTTGCATTAAGAATTGTGTCGCTGTAAGCTGTCGCGCACAAATTAAAACTTAATGGGTGAGGTGGTGGAAGGAAGGCAAAGACTAAAGTGTCCCCGCGTGTCCGCTGTTGCGATGCCCTGTAGCCATCAAAACAGTAACTGCTCAAATCAAAACGATTGACATAAATATTAAAATGAAGTGATGAAACATATTTTGTCTCCTGAATTTATGTCAAACTCGAAAATATTTTTGGAGCCTAAAAAGCTAATAAGAATAAATTTGAAGCAAGAAATATACATTTCACCTGAGGTCCCATTGCAGTATAGGTAGTTGTTGTGCAATGTGGATCCTCAGGTGAAATGTATGATTTCTTGCTTCAAATTTATTCTTATTAGCTTTTTAGGCTCCAAAAATATTTTCGAGTTTGACATAAATTCAGGAGACAAAATATGTTTCATCACTTCATTTTAATATTTATGTCAATCGTTTTGATTTGAGCAGTTACTGTTTTGATGGCTACAGGGCATCGCAACAGCGGACACGCGGGGACACTTTAGTCTTTGCCTTCCTTCCACCACCTCACCCATTAAGTTTTAATTTGTGCGCGACAGCTTACAGCGACAAAATTCTTTCAACTTGCAACCGTCAGTCGATGCACTAAGACCACAATCACAACGCACGGGCGCCTCTCTGTTGCAGCTAAACCGTTCTGAGCGACGTCCCCCGTTTCAAGGTATGCATTCGACAGAATTCGCTTTGTACCGCATACATTTTTTTTAGTGTAAACTGGAAATAATGAACATGTCTTTTATTTTCTAGCGGCCACTTGACTTGTGGAAAATATGATGCAATGTTTTCAATACCAATGATAACTACTTCAATTATAAACAGAGATTTATTTGGACACGTGACCGTCTAGCGAAATCAATAATATGTATGGGAAGCATAAAACTGAAATGCTGTCGGGTCTAAGGGAAATTAAATCAATCGTATATTTTTAGTGGAAAGCTGCTTTCAACTACCGAAAAAGCGACATCAAGGTGGAAGGAATACTGTGAAGATCTATACAACTATAAAGCAGACAATGACGAGCTGCTACTGGAAGAACTACAACAACAAGCAAGTCCTTGTGAAGTCGCTCCGCCAATTCTGATATCTAAAATAGAAAGTGCAGTGAACAGTCTAAAGAACGACAAGACACCAGGAATTGACAATATCCCAGGTGAACTATTAAAGTACGGCGGAGAGGAAGTCCTCAAGGTGCTACACAGCTTGTGTAATAAAATCTGGGAAAGTGGCAACTGTCCAAAGGAGTGGAACCAATCGATCATAGTACCTATTCCAAAGAAAACCTGCAAGAAATGCTCAGACTACAGGACAATCAGCTTGAATATCCATCCGAGCAAAGTCTCGCTCAAGGTAATACAAAGAAGACTACTGAAAACAATCGAGTCAGCTCTTGATCAATGTCAAGCAGGTTTCCTAGCAGGACGAGGAACAATTGAGCAAGTATGCAAAAATACCTCGGAAACGACATGAAGGTCAACAACAACTTCATTGACTATAAGAAAGCCTTCGATCGAGTGTGACACGATGCCCTCTGGGCAGTTATAGAAAAACATGGAATTGATACCAACATAATGTCATGTTTGAAAAACTTGTATGCAAACACGGAGAGTGCAGTGAAAGTCCACACCAATTTGAGTGACTTCTTCCTGTGTAGCATCGGAGTCCGTCAGGGATGCGTCCTTTCACCCATGTTGGTCAACGCATTCCTGGAGGAGCTGGTGTCAAGGGCTACTGACCAATTCGACGATGGCATTTCTGCCTAAGGGAAACAGAAATGAATCTCTGCTTTGCGGATGATATTGATCTACTGACTGCATCAGCCAGCAGTCTTAAAGACTTTACTATAGACTGGATGAGAGGTCAAGGAAGATGGGAGTGGAAAGAAGTGCTGAAAAAGCAAAATGGTGGTAGTTGGTGCAACGACAGATTGAATCGAAGAGAGTGTTGAAGTAGGTGGAGCATCATTGGAACAAGTGCAACAGTTCAAGTACCTAGGAGGATTATCCATGACAACGGGAAGTCAACTGCTGAAGTACGCACAAGAGTAGGCATGGCAAAAGCTGCAATGACCAGGCTGTCCACTATATGGAAGTCGAACCAGATCACCTTGTCGGTCAAACTTAGCCTCTTAAGACCTATGGTAGTTTCATTGTTGTTATATGGGTGCGAAGCCTGGACATATAATGAGGAAATCGAGAAACAGGTCAATGCTTGTGAAAATGTTGTGTTACAGACGGATGCTAGGCATCAAATGGGCAGACAACCGGACGAACGAGTACATCAGGCAGCAAGTAGCGAGCATGGCAGGCATTGACAGCGTAGGATTCTGGAGATAGCAAAATATAGAAAGATGCGATTGTTTGGTCATGTCCCGCGTCATCCAGAGGATCTTGAGTTGGCTCATACAATTATGCATAGCCGTGTTCAAAGAAATCGTGCTCGAGGTAGGCAGCGAAGAAACTGGGCGATCGTTCGGTGGCCTGGCTTGTGTGTGGAGGAAGCTGTCCGGGCATCATCTTCAAGATGTAGATAGTGTGACATAAGTTATCAAAGTGCGTCTACGGACCTCTACGGTCCATGATGAAGAAGATACTTTTTGTTATTTAGACTGACATTGTTATCTAAAGCAAAAGGGATGACAGCGGTGGGATTCGAACCCACGCCTTCATACGAAGACCAGAACACTCAACTGCTATTACGCAGTAAGATTACTCTTGAGTCTGGCGCCTTAGACCACTCGGCCACGCTGCCGTTACGCAGATTTCCAATATACGCTATATGAAGCAGCTCAATAATAGTTTTTATTGTTGTTTGTTATTGTTGTTATAACTGCTTTGTGTTGTATATTATTGTTTTAAAATTTCATTATAATGGCGGGCGTTGTACCAGTAGAACTGCCTTGGCAAGACGGGTGTAGTTAAAGTGGCCCATTCAGGATTTACATTTGCGGTGGGGCAAATTCAGGATTTACGCAGATTTTGAATGAGACTGTCTAGGCGTTGCATGAGGGGTGCGCAAGGGGCACGGACCTCCCACTTTTTACTGACAAACGTAATAGCACAAAGCGCTGGGAAAGGGGCAGGGGGCCCACACACCTAACATACGTTCATAAAAATTTCACATCATTGCTACTTGTGTGTCAAAATAGCTATTAGGACCTCCGAAGTTGCATGTCTCCCCTCATGTTAAGGGCTGATTTGCGCCGATGGTTGAGTTGATAAAATTAACTGGTGAGGTCACAACAAAATGAATATAAACGACTGCCCGTTTCCCTCCACTGTTGAAGAGCTTGCGACTCCCCTACCGCGTTGGTTCCCTTGGGCTGGCCTATGCACCGCCTGTTGCGCACCTAAGGAGAGGCGCCGAACTCACCCCTCTGTTGGCCAGGGGAGGGCGACGCCTCTGAGATTGTGTTTGCCTTCATCCTTTTCACCCTGCGAAAACGATTGAAAATGTCAATCGCATTCTTAAACTGATGAATGGCTTTTTATTGTTAACCAATGAACACAACAATAGAATTATGGGCGTCACAAAGGGTTGTGTAGGGAGCCGGCTCCTCCCACTTTTTACTGACAAACACGAAAAAATTTATATGGTTGGGTTATGAAAAACTGAATGAAACCCACTTGGACCCTCCACTTTTGCGGCCCCGCTTGCGACGCCCCTAAATAGAATTGAATGTATTTCCTCCACTCATTAGTTTTCTTATAAAACAGATCATGTATGTATCCGATGTTTGATCTGCAAGGAGCAAAGGCTGTGTAAATTTCGCATATTAAAAAAAAGGCTTTTTAACTATAAGAAATGCTGCGCCACTGAAATTGGCTTGCCGTTCCCTGAATTTGATTTGCTTCAATCAGTGGCGAGGCCAGCCCTCTGAATTTGGGGGGGCTATAGCCCTACGACCGTTCACTTCTTACTTCTTTCTTCGTTGCGTGAAGATGTCAAGATTGTTGGTGGGGCGAAAATGTGGGAACTGAAAAATTTGGGGGGCTAATCCGTTTCAATTTGGGGGGGCTAGATTTTGAATTTGGGGGGGGGGGGGGGGGTTGCCCCCCCCCCCCCCGCCCAGCCACGCCACAGGCTTCACTTATAAAAGAAGCCTGGCTACGTGCGTGCCTCGAACTTTTATTTGATACAAAATTTAGGATCATATCAAGTTACCCACTAGCTTATCATGACAAGCCGTCTCTTGAATAATGGTATAACATTTTGTTTCCCTACGGCTAAGCTTAAGCTTGAACTTAAGTGTAAGCCTAAAGCTAAGCTTGGGCTCACAATGAAACTCAGTTTTTACACTATGGTACTCAACTCAATTTCCCCACCTTCCGGTATGGGGAGTATGACATGATCCAAAATTTTCTACCCTCTGGCGTGAAAGCGTCAAAATTAACAAATCTTTTCATTAAATATGTTCAAAAATTTAAACGCTTCGAACCAATTACTACAATTCAGTTTTTTATTTTAACCCCCCCCTTAGCTCTATTTGAGCCAAATGATGAAACATTTTGTCTCCCTACGGCTAACCTAAGTCTGAACTTGAGCCCAATTGTAAGCGTAAGACCAAGCCTAAACTAACTCTGAGCTCATAATTAAACTTTCAATTTTTACCCTATGGTACACATGTCACGCCTGTCCACCGTTATGCGGGGTAATTGGCATGATCCAAAACTTCTTCCCTCTACTGTGAAATCCGTTGAAATGAACAAATCTTTTCACTGATACTTTAAAAATATTAGGCACTTCGCGCCGACTACTATTTTCAATATTTATTTTTGCCCCAATCCTTAGCGTGAAACTTTGTCCGTTCCCCTTCTTTCCAAAACTCTGAGTACCGTGCATAGCCGCGCTTGACCACAGCCCTGCTTTTAGATGCCGCAAATATAACGGCGCGGGTACGCACACAATTTTGAGAAAAACCAGATTTTGCTAACCAATTACCTTTGGTATTCGTTTATAAATGTCCGATACATTACACATTCATGACTTCACTTAGCTGATCACTCGCCACTCAGGGCGTTTGTGACGGGGGACACTGGGCTGGGGTCTAATCACAAACAGAAAAGTGGGCCTCCGAACAAAATTATGAATTGACACCACATTGCGCCTTCGATATTATCAAGACTACGTGGGTTTGGTTAAGACCGGATGAAGTTGCCCAGTTGAAAGAAACTGGAAATATTGCCAACATATAGCTAGCTGTGTGACATATCACATAAATCAATTAGTGCAGTACCGTGCTTTGCGCCCCCCCTACCCCCCAATTGGGGGGCCCACCGGTATTTAGGGGGCCCACCAGCCACAGGCACTGTTGCTGAAACGTAACGACCGAAGCGAGTGGAGTTTCCACATATAGTGTTACGGACGAAAAAAGCAGAAATTTATTTTTGTATCTCTGCCACTCATAAAGTCATGACCGAGTTGAACACTTATGTAACTTTTTATTCAGACGATAATGATCTCAGCTCGATGCTTTACATATTTGGGAAAAGATCATCTATGCACACATGCTACAGAGGTCGAAAACTCGGTGCAATGGGCACTTTTGACAATTTTGGCTCACCAGGCTGATTGTTTCCCTGTGTTAAATCTCGATACAGAATCTTGATATTAAAATCGGGACCACCTTTCGAAAAAACCGTTTGCTTTCGAGCACACAAGAGTACGGACCTCCGTTTCCCTTCGGTTGCGAGTACAAGTAGTATACTGTTAAGTGTTATTTTTTACTTAAACAGGGTACGCAAACTTTTTAACTAATTAATAAATGAGAAATTCACAATGAAAAAGCTGTATAAAAGTGGTGCAAGTAAACGTAAGGAAGCAAAGGCTGCAAATCAAGCAGCTCAAAAAATTCCTAAATTGACGGCGTTTTTCGAAAGGTGTAGCGATCAACCGGACCCCGATGGGGAGCGTGAAAGCGATTAAATTGAACATATGAGCGACCAAGATGTTTCTCAAGAGCTAAGCGAAACGGAAACGAAAATCCAAGACCAAGAGGAAAACGCTGCGCGCGCGCCAATAGCTAGCGAAGAAGAGCCTGCGGAGCTTCAAGAAAACGTGGAAGATATAGAACCAGGTAGGCTATGCAAAACTTAAAATTTAAAAATATTTGCTCCTATTGCTTATTAATGCTAAAATAAACATTAGTTTATTTTGTTGCAGCTATTCGCTAAAAAGTTGTACACAAGTGAAAACATAATCAACTGTTGTTTGTTTGCCTAAATGTTGATAAAGTAAAAACGAAACAATAGTTTTAGATCACACAGACGTTCTTTGCTAAACCCACGTTGCCTTTGCAGGAAATTTCCCCTGTTATGGTTAGTCTTAGATTGATTTGACCATTTTTTACGTAAGTATTGCCGAATTGGTTGCCGTAAATGCCGACAGGTTTTTGTGCTGGCTGTAAGTAATTTCTAAATATTTGAAATTCGAAATGAAGCGAGCTGAATTTTCTCAAAATCTTTTTTGTCGCTCCGTGGCAATTAGCGGATGCGTGAATTTTACAGGTATAGCTCAGAAATGCCAGGGCTTCAAACAGAAATTGAAGCAACTCAGAAATTTCTTGGAGAATATCGGAACACTGGATATCAAAGGGCGTGTGCAGCAGCGCGGCCCGTAGCGCAGCATGTTGGAATTAAAGAATTATTTCCCTCAGTACGATTAAGGCGCAAGAAAAGAATGGCCTCGTATGAATCTGAAGGCACGGTTTTGTCACAAGAGCAGGAATTCATCACCGAATTTTTCTACATGCTTCTTAATCAAGCCACTACGTCCTGTAATGAAAGATTCGGGCAATTAAAAGAATTTTTCGATTTGTTTGGTTTCATCTATAACGTAGATACGATGCATGAGACTTATCGAAATGGTATATTACACGAATTTTGTGACAGTCTTGCAGTAAAAACTGGAGACATTGACCCCGCTGAGTTAGAAATGGAAGTTGAACGTTTCTTAACAGCTGTTCAAACCGTATCGGTTGACAAACCAAACACGGCCGAGGAAATACTACACTTCATATTCAAGCGTGGATTGCAGGAAAACTACGCCAATCTCACAATCGCACTCAGAGTTTTACTTACTATTCCCGTTACAGTGGTTGGGGCTGAAAGAAGCTTCAGCAAAATGAAGATTACAAAAAAACTACATGAGGTCAAATATGATCGATGATAGACTGACAGCGCTTGCAGTAATATCGATAGAATCAGAAGTAGCTCGCAACCTGAAATTTGAAGAGATCGATCGTTAGGTGTTTTAAAGAACAAAAGCTTCGAAAGAAACCCTTTGGTTCTAATAAGCTGTATACACATTCTTTTAATGTCAATAAGTAATGAATATGTTCTCTAAATACACTCTCGCAGCCCGTTCGGAACACAGTTCAGGTTGGTTGGTTTGCCGCCCCCCCATGGATACACAAGTGCAGAAAAGCATGTAGGCTATGAGCAAGGTATTTTATCGCAATATGCTCCAACTAGTCTTACAGAAGTTTTACTCCGTCGGGAAAAATATCAGAATCTCAGGGGCCCACAAGGTGATGTCTTGGGGGGGCCCACCACAGCCTAAGCACGGGCCTGGATTAGAGAACAAAAAGTCTACGTTTACTGCAAAATTCCCAAAGGCCACAGCATGATAAGCACTGTAAATTTTGGTATGCTTTTACATTATTCATCTAAACATGCACCCGTTGCAGGGGTGAGAATCGAGCTTTTAAACTCTGCTCAATTCGGCTCTTGGGCTGTAAGCCGAGTGATCCTATGCTATAAGAGATCGAGTCGAGCTTCGAGCTTGCCTTCAGAAATCGCAACGTGTCAAGCCTAGGTTCGAGCATAGACATAACACGAACACTACAAAGGTGTAACCAATAGTTGAAAAGTCAAAATGTCATCAGGTCAGAGCAGAATGTCTATTGAGCATTAAACTTATCGGAAAACTGGTCCCAAAATTTCAAATTTTGGACAAAAGTATGGCCACACTACGCTACTGTCATGAGCGGAAAAAATAACGGCTACAAAAAGGAATAACTTTAGTACGATGGGTTCAGTGGCGGCAGCCGACGACTTAGAATTGGATTTAGTCCACGGCTCATATAAATCTAAGGTTGACATGAGGTTTTGTCTAAGTACACCGAGAAAGGCATGTCTTAAATTTCGGTTACCCGCTCAGGGGGATTTTTTGACATCTTTTCTTGAAACACATCATAGTCATCTGATATAAAGCACTGCGCTACAAAGTGAATGGAAAGACATCTCTGTTGTACACTTTCTAAGAATAATAAAAGCTGTTCCATAACGTCGTAAATTCAAATAAGGAATACTGATAACAAATAAAATTTAACATTGTTGTAGTTATGGTCGTTGTTCTTGTCTGAAGGATGTTCTTGGTTCAAATAAAGATGTTTCAAACGTTATTCCGTCAAAAACGGTAATTTTTATGTACCTCTTCGGCAAAAAATTATTTGTTACCTGTGCGGCAAAAATGACAGAAAGGTGCTTACATAACTCTAACAGCAACAAATTCAATTATTATATGAAGCAACTGCGATGTATCTAGTAGCGGAATAAAAGCCGGATTCCGCCTATAAAATGACCAGTCTGCTGAGAACCCACAGACATCGTATAAATGTAGCAGCAGATTTACATGTGTAGCACCCTTTTTTGGAGTAGTTCATTCCTGATTTTAAACCTAATCCTGGAACCTTATAGATGTTTAATCAACAAATCGAAAGGGGGTTTTGAAAACGGCAAAATTTCCTCCGACAATAATGCCTTTACAGAGAATTTGTTGATTTAATTTGGACAGCGAATTGGTACTATGATTTCGTACCGTATGGCCTCGTTAGCATAAGCTGGATCTGATTCGTGCTGGCCAATAGCTGCAGCCTGCCTGTTTAAGGCCGCCCTATTTCAGTGCATGTAATCCAGTGGTTCATCTGAAGAATATTACGCTTCAAAACTATTTTCGACATTAACAGGTACTACAGCAGTATCGATGTTGTCATCAGCAGGGTTCGTTTGTTAAATAGCTTCAATTGCGTGACGAAAAAGACCTTATTCGACCCGAGCAAGAGCCTGCATTTTTTGAGCCGAGCCGACCTTTTTGTTTGACTGAAAGGAGCCGAGCTCTTCGTCGAAATTCGGTAAACGAGACGCCGAGCCTATACAAACTCAAAGCAGCTGAGCAGAGCTTGAAAAATTAAGGCTCGTTTTCACCTCTTACTCTCATTGGGACCTTTCAAGGATATTCAAGATTACATTACCGATGTGAGCAGCGGGTGGTGCCTCTTGCGTACAAATGCAAAAAAATCGCGATGATAAGATTCATTCATTGAGTGTGCTTCACAGTGCATTTGCACCGGTCCGTGATCCCCATCTAAAATTTTTTGGCAACACCCTTTATACAGACGGATAAATTTTCGCAGGTTCTCGAAGCGAGAAAGAGAAATTGGGTTTACTTCTTTGAACATTTTTTGTTTGGTTTTGTGTTGTCGACGTCGGTATTTTGGCAGTGGGGGCTGTTGTGTCGACAATGATGAAATACTCTTCTCGTATTCACTGGATATGAGACCGCCTAACGAAACCATTGTAGGCTGATAGAATCGTGGATGAATTCCGCAGTCTAGTCTGTAAATAACGAAAACAGAAATGTCGTTTGTGTCTTTACACCTTGAAAAGTTATAAACTATCATCAATAGAGAAATTGGTTTCATATTAGCTTCGGAAAATACATATTTCGAGCACATACATTTGATATAATTTCAAAATTCCTGTAGAGTTTGCAAACGATAGGTTAAAGGTGATATCTGCAAGTTTTGGTAAAATTTGCCACAAAAACTAACCTAAATCATTGTTGAATATTAGCGAAAGAATCGCTGTAAAAGGCATGCATCATAAAATAATATTTATTGAGAAATTATGCCAGGAGCCGAGAGATCAACGTAACGATGATGGCTCTGGCGTCAATACCGTCACAGCGACATCGAAATTAGTCAGTGGCTTACCATTCTGGTGACTCACTAACAGAATACACACGCAAATGTTATAAATAACACACAAATGGTAATTTGGCTAATGATTACGGGCGCTAGTATATGAGTGCCTCCTAAAAACCTACGGCGTGAGGGACGCCCAAACTATGATGCAAAAAGCTCTCCAAAAAGTGACGTGAGGTTTCCACATATTGGCACATTTTATAACACATATTTTATATATTTATCATATAATTTTCTAGCTCTTGTAAGCTTAAAAACGCAGAAAGCCGTTATTGCTATTTGCCGTATACATACTATTTTTTAAAATCAATACCACAAACAAACCGCACTTTATCGCTATAAAGATATCAGGTGAG
>JASANE010012767.1:0-26084 GCA_030248225.1 Trileptium ribeirensis
TAGAAAAGTGCGTATTTTGAATATGAATGCGCCGTCTTTCTTACATAGCTAAATGATCGAAATTGACATCACTTCTAAACAAAAACGTACTTGAGCTTCTCAGCCAGGTCTGACGACATATCGGAGCGTCTGAAAAGAAAACAAACTTATTGCGTTGCCGGCTCCACAAAGTTATATCGCAGCAAATAAAATAGATAATAACACTCCGCCCAATTTAAACGATTTAGTCCCATTTTGCCTTAATATGTTTCGTTAAGAAAATTATCATGCTTTTTTTTAGAATAACAAATGCCGCACAGAAATACTTCCGGGTTCACATTAACGTACAGTCATGGCCAAAAATAAGAGCTATCAAGGGGAAGACAGGCGCGATTTCGTTCATCCGAGTTGACAAATGGACGAAATTGCGTCTGTCTGCATGTTCGTCTGTCCGTGCAAACACTTTCTTCTGTCATGACTATACGGTAGAAATCAAATAGAAATGACTGCTGTTCGCTGGCTACTCTTAACATATTATGGCACTACGCGCTCGATACCCGATCATTTGCAACAGGACAGTAGTTTCCGGCGCGCAGTGTGCAAAACATAAATCGTACCTCACAACCTGCACATTAATTAAAGCTACACAAATTATAGCGATTTTTGCTTTTAAGCTAATATATTTACTCGCTTGACGATGTCAGCGGGTAAACGTTAACTATGCGAAAACTACAGTAACATGAGCACTCTCAGATCATAAAATGACTACTACCATTGATTCTACACTGAGTCCTATTCTAGCATTAATTTTGCTAAGATCGAATCTATAGAAACAATAGAATCAAATCAAAAATAAACTTAGAATTTATTTTATCTTTTTGGTAGTAGAATCAACTTAAATATATCTTACTCGCGTGAAACATAATCTGACAACAATGGAATAGCTAGCTGTAACGTCTTCCCACAGGCAACCGCTGGCTGGCCAATCCAACTGACCACCCAATGCACCTATTAATCCGTCGAACATTTTTGGTTTGTACAGTTTCATCATGAGGGAACACTAGAATGGTAGGTTTTGCCTTGGCTATTCTTTTTTACCAGCCATAAACAATTTTGCTTAACTGAACGACCAAAATGATAATACTGTGAGTCGGTTTTGTGGTTTCGAGAGTAGTGGGAGATGTATCATAAATAATGTCATTCATCAGCTTAGTCATTCCCAACGTAACCAACCCTAACCCAAAAAAGGGCATAGCCAGGAATTTTGAAAGGGGGGGGGTCGCGGCCCAGAGTGGGTACCTAAAAGGGGAGTATCCGGAGGGGGCGCACTCAGAAAAGAGGGATCGGGCTCAGGAATGTGAAAGCGGGGTCCAGAATTGGTATATTAAGCACGCCATAAGCAAGTAAAAAATGCACCTGTTGCCAAAATAGCGAATTTTAATACAAAAATGTGAAGTTTGGTCAAAAATACGGTTGAAAGTAATTGTTTTCTAGTGCGATTTTAGGACAATTTCCGACATGATTTTCAGCCGGAATCATTCAAAAAATTTGTTTGGGGTTGAACCAATATGGGGGTCGCGGACACTCGCACACCCCCTGGCTACGCCCTTGAACCCAACCACCTTCAGATGTTGTAAAATGTTGCGGAAATACTTCTGGGCGTAATTAGCGGCCCCAATCCATGGAGTAATAAAATTTCAAAGTTTCAAAAATTACTAGCTTCAAACCAACCAGACTATTAATGGGCAAGTGCTATATCCATACAAAAAAATTAAAAAAGATGTTTCGAAACCCAAAGGTCCCCGCGCATCATCAAGCAAAAGATATCAGCGCTGCCTTGAATTCAATAACTTACCTGATAAAAGCGTTGAAAAATTTAGCCAAATTCTGCGGATTCATATTTTCTTTGAGACCCTGAACGTATTGTTGGACGACTTCGGATTTTTTGTCAGTTGTCTGAAATTAAAATGCAAAAAATAATTAATCGAATTAGTTATTACACAACTAAAAATCGACAGGATTAAATAATTATATCTATATCGAGTTACACAACCAACCAGGGCGTAAATAGAGCAATAATTATTAGTAATACTCTTCCCCAAATGATGTACCGATCTTTATTGTTCAGTGGGCTCAGTCAATTTAAGTGATTTTATCTGGATCACTAAACCGTGACGTTTCACCCAGGAACAGTTTCGAAATATCCACAACAGTGGATGGATATCCACAATGAAAGGAATTAAGTACATTACGGCTGGGAATACCCGACAATAGATGTAGAAGATTGGTTCCCGTTCTATCGACAGCTGTATAAATGGCGTAGAGCTGTAATACACACAATAAAGCCTGGCTCTCGGAGTACGGTAAGAACTCGCCGAACCGCGTCTTTTAACTGAGAACACTTACAAATCCAGATGAGGATCCTGAAATTATAAGATCTTAGCTCTATTCAGGTTTTTCCCACCACATATTTCTTGAGATCGCATTTGGTCTCTAATTTGGACCATTTGTTGATCAATTCACCGCTGGTGACTGATTTTCATTATTACGTTGTAAATATTTTTCCAATATACGTTGTAAATCTGTTTCCCATATAAATAAACACATTTTATGTTATCTATTTGACATAAAATGGAATACCTCTGAAAACAAGATGACTTCCCATGGACAATTAATTAGAAAAAGCAAACATTTAAGAATGTCACTGGCATTTCCATTCTAGAAGATTCATTGAGTAAAACGGGGACCAACGCAATATTTCCAAGCTAACGCCAGGTGACCGCCCGGCCCCGCTGAACAGCTGCGGTGCCGACAAGTACGGTTCTTAGGCAAAGCTGAACTAACACGACCCGATGCCGGCGTCAAAAATAAGTACACACAAACGTTTGCTTTTTACCGCTTAGACCGAAACAGCTGCTAACAATGATTGTAATAAAACCGAAAGCACAAACCCCGAATTTATGATCGCTCAAATAGTCGTAGATACTTTGATTCATTCCGGTTGTGCTCAGTTTTCGTCCCATCATCTGAAAACAGTACCAAGATCCGTTTTAACTCTAAATTTCATTACTACTAAGCAGCAGCTTACTATTTGAAATCAAAACGTTCAGAAAAATACGATGTAGGATTAATAAAATTTAATGTCTCGCTGTTCGCTGCATACAGTTACAATCAGAATTAAGTGCTCAAAAATTGATCGAAGCTTCGTTCGATTTCGATCGTTTGCGTTTAAACGAAATTCAATTAATTTAACGAATTTCGATTGCGTCAAATTAAAAATACAAATTTAATGCAACATGTCAGTTCGCGTTTAATTTAACGAATTTCGATTGTGTTGAAATAAAATTATTTTAATAAAAAATGTTAGTTTGCGTTTAGCTTAACGAATTTCCTTTAAACGAAGCTCTATCTATAGCGTTTTCGTTCTATTTCATCTGCGTTCGATTTTATAAGCACTTAATTCTGATTATAACTATATATTAATGTCCAAGTAAATATGATTTTAGCTAACACTGGACAACAAAAATACGGAATGAAAAGGTAGGGTCATATTTTGAAAACAGCATTTTTTTACATTAAAACGAGAAAATAAACTGTTCGGAGGAGCATTTGTTTCCGAACTTCCGTATATATTTAGCGCTAACACGCACTATACATGCAGACGCATTAGAAGTCTCGGGTGGTAGGGAAGTTAGAGACCCTCGAGGAAGGTCCTTCGGGGGGTGGTGTTCAAGAATACTACTTGACAACCCCTTTCTTCAGATTGTACAAAATTTTGTCACCGTATTTTCTAATTTTTACCTTTTTATCTAATTCTGCCAAAAATTTTCGGCCGCCTACGGTGCGAAGCAGCGGGTTTGGCGCCTTATAGTGTATGTGGTTATCTTCAGGGGTAGACTAGAGCCTTGGGGAGGTGGTCCGATGCCTCAAAGGGCAGTTCCTTCTGGACTTCTGCTTCAGCGTGTATGCCCTTGATAATTTTTCCTTTGTTTGTTGAGGCATGTGTATTAATTTAAATAATCATCCCGCTTGTTCTTAATACCGTCTTTGTAATTGTTAATTAATTTTGTCAGCCTGTAATTATAAAATTATTTTCACCAATATTGAAAAAAATTAGATTTACAAACACTTTGTTGAAGTTAAATTGTTAAATTCCTATTTTGTTATTTTTTAAAAATAAATATGGACGCCAACTGGTTTAATTTGTAGTTAAGAATGCGCACGCTGAGTTTAATTGAGTTTATCCCGCAAATATCTTTAGCTGTAGGGGCGTCGTCGCCACATCACCAATATCGCGGCGTTCGTCCCAATTTTCCAGCAATATTGCAGATTTAACGAGACTAATATATGCTGGTGTTTGTGTTGGACAGCATCATTTATACCGTATGCCAGCGAGATCCGTCAACTCAGGTGCGGGTGAGGCAGTGGTAAATTTTCGAAATTATTATTAACTTTAAATTTTCCCAAATTTTCGTTTTTGCTATCTTGCCCTCTCTTATTTTTTACTAATGTTTTGTCAATTTGCGTCAATTTTTATCAAATTTCCCACAAATTTCTTCTCAATCCCCCAAAAATTTCGCCCCTTCAACGGCGGCGTGGGTACAAGGATTATGGAGCAAAATGTAGCCCCGAGAGGGTCTTCTGAGCCTTAGTGTGGCGAGGTGAAGGAGGTCACGCTATGGTGGTGGGGGTGGTCGCAAATCGCTAAACCAACATATTGAGTCACTGTCTACACCTATCCGGAAAAACTAAAGCCTCTGAAATCGGGACAGCACATAGCCATAACTGATTGCTATATTTTGAAACAAATGCCGCTTACTCTATTATTGTAAGAACATTTTGTCGCATAATAACTTGTTTTATTATGAAAGCAAAAAACCACAAAATTTCTGCATTCTCAATGCGTAAACTAAAAAATAACCAGTACAAAGAAGATAACTACACGAACATGAATATCGCTATCGTCAAACAATCCGTATTAAACTGGGCTCCCCTCTCGGTCAAACAATCCGTATTAAACTGGGCTCAATTTTCTGTCAAACAATCCGTATTAAACAGGGCTCCCCTTCCGTATTAAACTGGGATCCCTTTCGGTCAATCAATCCGTATTAGACTGGGCTCCTCTTTCGGTCGAACAATCCGTATTAAACTGGGCTACCCTTTCGGTCAAACAATCCGCATTAAACTGGGCTCCCCTTTCGGTCAAACAATCCGTATTAAACTGGGCTACCCTTTCGGTCAAACAATCCGCATTAAACTGGGCTCCCCTTTCGGTCAAACAATCCGTATTAAACTGGGCTCCCCTTCCGTATTAAATTGGGATCACCTTTCGGCGAACTAAACAGCAATTGTGTAGACGCCTGGTGTTCGTTGCTACAAAGATTTGTATCATAGGAAAAACATTTTTCCGATTAAGATGATTTTGCTACGAGCTTCCCGTATTGTATATATCGTGAAATGTGCAGAGCGAGACAACTGAGTTTAAATTATTAATGTACATACTGACACGCTCAGAATTAAAACTTGACGGAACAAGTCCCTATACAGCGTGGCCATACAGTAAATAGTATTCGCCAAAAATGACTGTCGGTCGCTATCGGCTCGTCAAAATCAATTAGTTCTATAAAATAGAATTTATTATTACATCGAGCGGGCTCGCTCAAAACTGAGCAGTCATTTGTGGCATGTTACTGGTTGTATGTATTGGATTTGCTTTTACAAATTTTAATAACGCAATGTCAAATTAAAAAAGACACAATCGAGATTGATTTTCGATCTACTTAATACAAAATAAATGCAATCGACGAGGATATTATTAGTAACACAAACAACAAAACAAATCAAATCGGACATAAAAATACAACCTAAATTATAGCGATCTAATTCTGATGGTCTAAGCCAACATTGACAAATTACTCAATCAATCAATTAATCAAACAAACAATCAATCAATTACTCAAATCAACAGGAAAAACATTTATATATATAGTTCACGTCACAACAGAGAGGTGAAAAATACTAATCTTACTTTGTTGTTAATGTATTCGATCACACCAGCAGTAGTCGATGTACAGTGACACAAAATAAGGCCCATCACACGATTCGGATGAAGGAGCTAAAAAAATAGACGAACGAATTAATAGAGCGACCAACAGAATATCGAAAGAAAGGATATATAGCCGAGGTATCCGCTAGGAAATATAAAAAGCCAACGATATCGATCACTTTTACAACAAATTTTTTAATAGGTCCCAATGTCAATGCTTAGCAAGACTAACATGTCGCTAAATTTACAATTGCAATTTAATAAAGCGGCCAACCGAATTTCGAAAGAATGATATACGTATAGCCCATGTACCCGCTACTAAATATAAAATGCGAGCGATATCAATCACATTGTCAAGGAGCTTGTTTTCGGAAAATAGGTCCCAAGATCAGTGCAAAAATAAGACCAACAGCTTAATGTCGCTGATTTACAGTGACTATTATTTTAGCCGGGACTAAAATACGTCGAATTCACAAATTTATTTAAATCGAAAAAACGATGTCAGCTATAAAATTTCAGCCCAGCTTCACAATATAAACCAGACTATTAAAAAATCGAAAATTTAGGAAACCGACTTGTGCACAAACGAATCCCAATTAAAGCGTTCATGTACTCACAGTTCGGTGGCTAGCAATTTGACAATAAAATCAAAATAAACAGGTTTAACAGGTCTGCGAACCAAAATAATTGCAACTGATTAGAAATTAAAGGACCGACTTCAAAGACACAAGTCCGATTTATTTTCCGCTCCATAAAGTCTCTATTTGCGATATCCAACTGCAATTTTCCGACAAATATTTCACCAACAGAATGGCCAAAGTAACCCTGAGGGGCGTAAATGAAATGTAGTACATGCAGTTCTCATAAACGAAGACTGATCGTTAGCCTAAGCTTAGGTCCTTATATGAGACATACACTACGCCTAAGTCACTTCCAACCAAAGCAGACCTTTTTGACGCCTACTAAAGACATCGTTACCTCGTGTTGCAGCAAAAAATAGCAAGATTTGCAAAAGCAACCATTTTTACGCTGGCAAACTTACAGTGACGGACAGAATATCGACATAGCTGAGTCAATTATGGATTAAAAAAAGTCCGCTGGTCCAATGTATCATGTCGAATAGCCGTTAGCCTGGCGAACTTACAGTGACGGACAGAATATCGACATAGCTGAGTCAATTATGGATTAAAAAAAGTCCGCTGGTCCAATGTATCATGTCGAATAGCCGTTAGCCTGGCGAACTTACAGTGACGGACAGAATATCGACATAGCTGAGTCAATTATGGATTAAAAAAAGTCCGCTGGTCCAATGTATCATGTCGAATAGCCGTTAGCCTGGCGAACTTACAGTGACGGACAGAATATCGACATAGCTGAGTCAATTATGGATTAAAAAAAGTCCGCTGGTCCAATGTATCATGTCGAATAGCCGTTAGCCTGGCGAACTTACAGTGACGGACAGAATATCGACATAGCTGAGTCAATTATGGATTAAAAAAAGTCCGCTGGTCCAATGTATCATGTCGAATAGCCGTTAGCCTGGCGAACTTACAGTGACGGACAGAATATCGACATAGCTGAGTCAATTATGGATTAAAAAAAGTCCGCTGGTCCAATGTATCATGTCGAATAGCCGTTAGCCTGGCGAACTTACAGTAACGGACAGAATATCGACATAGCTGAGTCAATTATGGATTAAAAAAAAGTCCGCTGGTCCAATGTATCATGTCGAATAGCCGTTAGCCTGTCGAATAGTCTGCACCATACTTTATGTCGATCGGTAAGAATGATTCGTATCATACACAGGCGTAAAATTATACATATTACTACAGTCGTTGGTAGACATAACTGTCAGATTTCGAACAAAAACAACACCGAGCGATTCTCTATTATTTTCGACCAATACAAGTTGTCTAAACATTACTTTTGTTATTATATTAATAGTTTTTTATGACTGGACTTTCGAACATAAAAAAATAATACAGTTTTGGACAAAGCCTCGAATGAACATCGAACGAACCGAAAAGCAGTTATTATTTCTGGCAGCGACAGTAGGTACTAGTTCAGCAATTCACTAATAGGCATCGTTAACTTAGCTGAGCTTTACTTACGGCGAATCTTGCAAGAATGTTCGCGCCAGCACCGTCGCCCATCGCAATGACTGTTTTAACGCTAAAATTTGTAAAAAAAAATTTTAAATAAATTTAGTATACTAATAATTATTACAGCTACAAGTGATTTTGAGCTAACGATTAAGAGAAACACAGAATGTTGTGAGCCCAGATAGAAAGTGCAGAAGCTCAGCAAACTTTCTAATCGCTGGATATCTGAACAGGAATATTATCCATGATTGATAATTAATTATAATATTTGGTACCATTTCACAAACATCCTAACACTGCAACAACCTTGTTTGAATATGCAAGAAATAGGATTAAGCAAGCGGTTTCGCTATTTCTTTGGTGGCACATTCTAATAGAATCATAAAAATACAGCTAAAAACAAGATTTCATAATTACAATGACGAAAAAAATATGTTCAACGAATGAGATGTAAAATATGAAAAAGACGAAATTGTCGCAGATTGACTGCGCGCCAGTCAATCTACACCGTAGCAAAAGTAACTACTAATTCGCGATTAAGGATGAAACAGAGCAAGCGTGGCATCATTTTTTAAGTTATTTTGATTAATCACTTGTAACAAGCTGTGTTTGATGAATATACCATCCTAAAACCTCTTTAATCCTGCACCCATTGAAAACCCTAAAACCTCGTCGACCCTAAACTCAATGAAGACACCTGACAACGCATGAAGCACTTGCGCTGGTATCTAGATAACCGAAGCATCGTATTCAGCATACCGGAAAACCTATATAGGAAATTCTTGATGACCTGTATGCAATACGTAACCAAATAACAGAAGAGACTATATCCTGGAAATGGGGCTTATTAACCCTAAATCCATTGAAAACCCATGAAAAGGCTTGAAATATGTCCGCTGGACTCAAGATCACCAAACCATTATTTCAGCCTTCAGAAATATCTATATATAGACCTTGCTTAATGCTTTCTACGCAATACCTAATCAGACAAAAATGAAAACGCACATTTCGGAAATCGGGTTCATCGACCGTAAAATCCTTGAAATCCCATGAAAAGGTATATATATAGTCGAGCTGGGCTTTAGATAGCAAAATTCTCGTATCTACCGTGCTTGATAACCTAACAGGCACTCATTGCAAGGTAAAAACAAATAATAACACGGCGAAATCTTAAAATCGCTATTTCTTGCAAAGGGTGGATAAACCATATTCTGGCCCACAGCGGTTCTGGGAGTGATCTCACATAGAAGTCGTAGTCAGCAAAGTTGAAGACCTCGATGCGAAGCCTGTGTCGTGAGATATCGGCTGCGAAAGAATAGTGCCCGTATGATCAGATTTAGCAAAGCACCCTTAAAACCTGTTTTTACCAATGTTCACCCGGAAATTGGTGTTAGGGCTGTTCATATTCGCCTTAAGGACATTTTGTCGTCACTTTTACTATCCAACAAAAAATTTGTCGAAATTCGTCCATCCGAAAATGAGTCATGAACGATAGCGTCGGACAAAAAATGGGAATTTTCAGGATATTTCCGCTAGCACCCTCAATGAAATTCCCGCTCGCTCTGTTTCAATTAAGTGAAAATTTAACGAAGGCGGATGAAAGATATGAATCAAACAATAATTGCTATACACCACTGAATCATAATTATTAGAGCCTTAGCGCCGCACCGGCGCCTTTAGTCAGTGAGAAGATGAAAGCCGAGCCGTAGTCTTAAACCGGTCTAAGGACGGCTAGGCCTTCGAATTTCTACACACATTTTGTCCAATAATCATTTCTTTATCTGTGTCGAATCTAACGCCTCACGTCATGACGCCGCCCAATGACAGAGAATGTGCAGTGCGTACAAAAACAACTGCTTTCAACCATCAAACGGCAAATAATGATCACATTGCAAACATTCCGCGCTATGCGTAAACTTGGTCAACGGTTTGAAAACTACCTATTAGCCATATTCGCCATTAGGTTAAAAATGTAAAAATTATTTCATAAGAAGGCTAAGTTTAGTAGCATACGTGTGAAAACAAAAAGTGCCACTTTTCGCTTCAGCTACCCCAATCCTAATTTAATAACTCCGAACCTGAAAACTACAGAAAACGAGGACGGGCACCGCCTGCATATAATCAACCCGCATGTATTCAAGATATTTTTATAAAAACCAAACTTACTCAAAATAGTCCAAAATCGATACCATATCGCGTCCCAATTGATCGAGGTCAGGGAATGCATAGCTAAAACAATAATTATAGCAATACCTGGCGACAACAATACAAAAACATCTTGGGCTGCTGTCGAAGAACAAAGTTGCCCATAACGGCACACTCAAGCTCAATCACTTCGTTTACCCAACTGTGCGAATGACTACTATTGATACGAATTTCATAGCTTCAATAAATAGCCATGTCAGAAAGTTCAGTTGGAAGCCTTGAAATAGCCACTCGCCAGATTTGAGCAGCACAATCTCTGTTTACTTTGACTGCGCGAATGACTACTGGTGACACAAATTTCATAGCTCCAATAAATAGTCACGACAGGAAGTTCAGTTTGAAGCCTTCCAATCGCCGCTCGCTGCAAACTAGAGCAGCACTCACTCCGTTTACCCAAACTGCGCGAATGACTATTACTGATACAAATTTCATAGCTTCAATAATAGTCATGACAGAAAGTTCAGTTTGAAGTCTTGCAATAGCCACTCGCCACAAACTAAAGCAGCACAAGTCCCGTTTACCCTCACTGCGCGAATGACTACTGGTGACACAAATTTCATAGCTTCAATAAATAGTCATGGCAGAAAGTTCGGTTTCAAGCCTTTGCAATAGCCACTCGCCACAGACTTGAGCAGCACAATCTCTGCTTAACCAAACTGTGCGAATGACTACTACTGATACAAATTTCATAGCTTCAATAAACAGTAATGAGAGGAAGTTTAGTTTGAAGCCTTTCAATAGCCGCTCGCCGTAAACTAGAGCAGCACTCACTCCGTTTACCCAAACTGCGAGAATGACTACTACTGATACAAATTTCATAGCTTCAATAAATAGTCATGACAGAAAGTTCAGTTTGAAGCCTTGCAATAGCCTCTCGCCACAGACTAGAGCGGCACAAGCTCCATTTACCCTCAATACGCGAGTGAATACGCGTGATACAAATTTCATACCTTAACTAAATAGTCATGGTACATAATGGCACTCGTCTATCCAAACCTGCAGGCAACATATTAGCACAAGCTCCGTTTACAAGAAATGTAATTTAAATTGAGCAATAAATATAATATTATATATTTTTCAAAGCGGCGCGCCCAGATTTCAAATTGTCTAGAATTTTGCGCTAATTTCGAATTGAAATTATTGTTCTGACAGTAATTCATTTTAATCAAACGCTACGATTAAGAACGCGCATTAGATTTATATATACAACAAATTTATAAGGTTGCACCGGATACACGATTGGGCCGGATACCGGATATCCGGCTTTCATTATCCGGCCGGATACCGGATACCGGTTGCCGGATAATAGTCAAATATGACTGGTCTACTGTGACAAAAATATTCTCTCTAAACTATTTTAGTTTTAGTGGGGAATATAAAAGTAAAATGGCTAGTTATGTAATATGGAAGTTTTATGAAGTTAATAACTCAACCGATACGTATGCAAAGTGCAAAACTTGCAGTAAAATGATTTCCCGTGGGGGAAAGACCCCCAAAGATTTCTGGACTTCTGGTTTGAAAAACCATCTAAAACAGCACCACCAGGTTTTCAACCAGTTTGAAGCTATGAGCACGAAGGCGGCGAAAGAGCGAGAAGAGGGAAAAAGACCCATGCCGGCACAGCCGAGGTCCCAGCAAACAATAGTCGATGCACTAACGCGCCGACAGCTCTGGAATATTAACAGTGATAAAGCTAAGCGTGTTCATCTGCGCGTTGGCGAAATGATTGCGGTCGACAGTCAACCGTTTTCAGTCGTTGAAAATATCGGTTTCAAAAGACTTTTAACGTGCCTTGAACCTCGCTATGATGTTCCAAGCCGAAAGTATTTTACCGAAAATGTCATCCCAGATATCTATGAAAAAGTCGTAGCGACGATCAAAGTACGACTACAGGATTCAAACGGTGAGCATACTGCTAGAGGGTGACCGCAATCGTGGAAGAAGCCGATTGCTGCTAAATTCCTATGGTAAGCGCTATACTACACTGTTTTGTAACTGGTGGCTTCGAGGCGTTCGCGCCGAAGTCCTTTGGATTGGATGTATTTGCTGCTTTCGGGAGTCAGCGGCAGCAGGTCGGTCCCTAAGTAGTATCTGATATCTACGTATATAGATAGATCAAGTCGAACATCGCAAAGTACCACAAAACACAGTATAGCAGGCCACCTTTGCATCTCGTCGACTAATCTTCGCTAATGCATGTCATCGATGCATGTATTCCTGCGGCCCGCAACTCCAGAAAGTGTGAGTGATGCATATACGAATTATCCGGTATCCGGCCCGGATAACAAAAAAATCCGGCCGGATACCAGATAGGCCATATCCGGCCGGATACCGGATGCCGGATATCCGGTGCAACCCTACAAATTTACCACCACAGTTTCGGAAAACATTGACCACCGATACTGATTCGCAGTGGCACGAAAACCCTCTCCTCAGCGGGAAGGCGCAAAAGCCAGGTTCCGCATCAGCTCCTTTATAAATTACGCAATACAACTACCACTTACACCACGGCTACCATGCATTTATTACAAAATACATACACAAGTCAACGGAATAATAATTTAATAATTACAATGCTCTACGTTCTTGCGCTATCACTACTATCTCGGGCTTAATTTTTCATGGTATATATAAGGTTATGAAGAAATAAATCATACGAAAAGCTTAACATACTCGGAAGGCAGGGTTTCGGCATGGTCCTCTTGTCCAGGCACACAAACGTGGAGAAATATTGAACGCAAACGCACTTCGGTCATACTATGATGCATTATGAACGGAAACCAGCTTTTATCTAAAATATTTACATCCAACAAAAATACCGAACAATAATAATAGAAGCCATCATTCAAATAATCATATAAAAGAAAAGCGGCTAGTGTAAAGCAAGCAGAGTCTCTTTACTGGGGCGCTAAGGGGAAGAAATCGTAAAAATTTGTACTTTGTCTGATTCAGTCGCGCATGACTCATCTTCGGGTGGATGCACTTCGATAAAAAATTTTTGTTGGATATCAAAAGTGATGATGATGTGCCCTTTACAACTCCGACCCATCTTCCGGATCAAATATAAAAAAGAGGTTTTTAAGTGTTCTTTGCCAAATGTGGCCGTATGTTTCCGTACCAATGTTTCGCAGCCCAAACTACACGGAAACCACACAGAATCAGCTTATTGAGATCCACTGCTCTGCTTGCCATAATTTCTTTGTGGCATCACTCCTTGAGCCGCTGTGGGTCCGAATATGGTTTGCCGACCCTCTACCAGAAATAGCGATTTTGTTAATTTTACAAATTTGTGTTTCAACTATTAAGAACTCTGAATACGATGATTTTGATATATGAAGTCCAACTTGACTATTATACCTTTTCCTTGGGGGTTTCAAGGGTTTTAAGGTCGTTCAACCCGATTACCGAAATGTAGCGTGTTTAAATTTGTTTGGTTATGTTTACAACGAGTGTAGGGGATCAATTAGGATTTCTGAACATTGAATGCAAAGATTTGGTTATCTGAAGTCCAGCACGCATATTTCAATTTACTTAGGGTCAATGAACCCAATTTAGAGAATATAATCTGTCTTAAGTTGCTTGGAAATGCATCGGTACAGGGCATCAAAAAATAGTCTATATTGAGGCTTTTGGGTATGCTGAATGCAATGGTTTGGCTATATAGATCAGAACGAAGATTTCAAACACCTTTCACAGGTTTCTAATGGACTTAGGGTCAATGAATCTGAGTTTGAGAATATAGTCAGTTTTCGGTAACGCTACGAGATACGCTGCATCCGATAATTTGCTTATCTAGCAAGCATAACATATACTTGATGAGTTGTCAGTTGTTTTCGCTGGGTTCATGGACGACGAGGTTTTAGGTTTTTCAATGGTTTCAGGATTTCCAGAGGTTTTATGTTGCTATGTACATCAAATGCATGCTATTACAGGTGATTACACACAATAACTTAACAATGACATACGCTCGCCCCATTTCACCCTCGCATGCGAGTCCACTGGGGTGCTAGGGCGCAAGTTCGTTTGTTATTGTCAAATTTGAAAATTTCCAAAATGTACTGAGTTTTCATTTGTTTGGTTATGCATTGCGTGCAGGGCATCCAGAATGGCCTATATATAAGTTTTCTGGTACGCTGAATGCGATGGTTCAGTGATCTAGAATTCAGCATGAATATTTCATGCTTTTTCAGATGTTTTCAAAAGGTTTAGAGTCAACGAAGACGATTACCAGAATATACTCTCTGTTTAGTATGTCATATGTGTTATATTTGAAGAGTGTTATATGCATAGGTTTTTCGGTTGGCTGGATACGATGGTTTGGATACATAGAGACTAGCACGACACGAGCGGCAGTAACAGAACCAGTGCGGCTATTCTACGCTCAGTGGACCTTCTAAACATTCCCTACAAATGTTCGGACGCTCCGGTGAGAGTCCGAGAAAGACAACAACATACCTAAAATACATTAAAAGCTATCTCAGATCATATTCAGTATATATATACATATAAAAACCAGCGGGCCCTTCTGCATAATGAGAATGGTCAAATAGATGTAATTTTATAAGTATTTAAATCACAACCTCCAAAAAACTATAAGATCAAGCTTCATTTTCCAGTTGAGCATGCCGTAATGGATGCATATATCGGAAATACAGTTACTTTCTTCTCATTCGGCAACATCAATAAACTTATAGAGCCTTGCTTTCCACTTTCCAGGTGCAAAACTAAATTGAAACAGTGCCAAACATTGACAGTTTTAGTGTCTAAAATTTAGTATTTCAGTCCCTAAACAAACGAGAAACTCAATTAAAATTGTGGAAAAAGTTTCAGCTTTTGGGGGAGTATTTCAATTGGAACAGTGCCAAACATTGACAGTTTTAGTGCCTAAAATTTAGTATTTCAGTCCCTAAACAAACGAGAAACTCAATTAAAATTGTGGAAAAAGTTTCAGCTTTTGGGGGAGTATTTCAGTTGGAACAGTGCCAAACATTGACAGTTTTAGTGCCTAAAATTTAGTATTTCAGTCCCTAAACAAACGAGAAACTCACTTAAAATTGTGGAAAAAGTTTCAGCTTTTGGGGGAGTATTTCAATTGGAACAGAGCCAAACATTGACAGTTTTAGTGCCTAAGATTTAGTATTTCAGTCCCTAAACAAACAAACGAGGAACTCAATTAAAATTGTGGAAAAAGTTTCAGCTTTTGGGGGAGTATTTCAATTGGAACAGTGCCAAACATTGACAGTTTTAGTGCCTAAAATTTAGTATTTCAGTCCCTAAACAAACGAGAAACTCAATTAAAATTGTGGAAAAAGTTTCAGCTTTTGGGGGAGTATTTCAGTTGGAACAGTGCCAAACATTGACAGTTTTAGTGCCTAAAATTTAGTATTTCAGTCCCTAAACAAACGAGAAACTCACTTAAAATTGTGGAAAAAGTTTCAGCTTTTGGGGGAGTATTTCAATTGGAACAGAGCCAAACATTGACAGTTTTAGTGCCTAAGATTTAGTATTTCAGTCCCTAAACAAACAAACGAGGAACTCAATTAAAATTGTGGAAAAAGTTTCAGCTTTTGGGGGAGTATTTCAATTGGAACAGAGCCAAACATTGACAGTTTTAGTGCCTAAGATTTAGTATTTCAGTCCCTAAACAAACAAACGAGGAACTCAATTAAAATTGTGGAAAAAGTTTCAGCTTTTGGGGGAGTATTTCAATTGGAACAGTGCCAAACATTGACAGTTTTAGTGCCTAAAATTTAGTATATATTTCAGTCCCTAAACAAACGAGAAACTCACTTAAAATTGTGGAAAAAGTTTCAGCTTTTGGGGGAGTATTTCTTTACCTAATATATATACCTCCAAAACATTATTCAACACAAAGATTGCGTGCGTAATTTTCTTCGACCTATGCCGCTCTGAAGGCTTATAAATTAAAATGTCGGTGGGCAAAATTAGACTTTTATTAAGCGCCGAATAAAGCAAATTGCGAAAATCCATCAACACACTGTTATCAATACTGACACAAAGCTGAGTTTTTGCACGGCTTATCGTAGTAAACTCAGCTAGCTACGTCTGACGTTTGCTTCGTGTCCAAACTGGAAGCTTTTTGGTAAGCCTTAGCGAAATTACATAATGAAACTATATACCCATCAAATACGATGACTTACGATTAGATCCCATATCGTGACACGTGAGAAACACAGTTTTCCCTTGTTTTGTTGATAAATCACCCTAAAATTACATACACATGGTTTGTAGAGCATTTGGTGAAACTACACTAAAGGGCCTGCACTTACACCGTAGGTTCAATATAAATTTTAATGTTGGGACATGACTATTTCCTACTATTTTTGCTATTTGCTGTATAGTACATAGGTGCCGCATTAGTCTAAGAACCGTCAAAAACCTTGTTAAAGTAAGCACAGTTCAATCAGTGTTTTATTTTTCAGGTACTAAGCACTTCAAGCTTCCAGAACTAGATACATATCATGCAAGCACCATTGCAAAACGTATTATGAGCCCACTTTCGCCCCCTTTGTACAACTAACTTAAAAAAATACCCAAATTTAAAATTTTTGGCGCCAAAATTTAGCACGGTTAGCGCCTTTGTACAACTAACTTAAAAAATACCCAAATTTAAAATTTTTGGCGCCAAAATTTAGCACAGTTAGCCCCTTTGTACAACTAACTTAAAAATACCCAAATTTAAAATTTTTGGCGCCAAAATTTAGCACGGTTAGTCTCTGCACAGCCCCGCAGTGTTAATAATATATATATTCATTGTATGTTCACAACATCGAAACCTTTTGCCCTATCATTCAGTCCCAAAACCAGGAAACACCTTAATCAATTTTCCAATGTTTCATTTTTTTGAATATTTTTAAACTTAAATCACCGATCAAAGGCAATGGTTTTGGCAATAGATTGCATATCGGATAAATTTCTGGTTCTGGTAAGAGTTATAACCTTAACTGTTTCGAGACCCAACTTTCGAAAAATAAATTCGCCTATTCGTGCCGCTTTGCAGAGAATTTAGGCAAGAAATAGTTGGAGCAGCGTAAACATAAAGATAGATGCACAATTAATTTTCATTACGCGTCGAATAAAATTTGTGAACTTCCATTAATCAATCGATGGCTTATGAGTGCCACAGACTGGCAAAGAATTTTTGGCAATTAAACGCTGCTTCAGAAAACTCTGTCGCCACGCTTGCTCCGTTTGAAAAATTTTTTACTTTTTATCACAGAATCGCAACTAAAACGTAACTGATACCAAGGTGCATTAACACCAAATATATATGCTTATTCACTCACCCCTCCTCCCGAAAAGCTCATATAGCTACATAATATCTAATCCGTGGGATAATATAAAACTTGGTAGAACAAGTTCCCTTTGTATTTCAGTCAATGCATCCGTACATACAAAGGCATCCCACAGTAGTCGATACAAGCGGTATTATAGTAAATTTTTTTCAATTTTCGTGAGACGGGAATGTTTTCCACAAAAGTGCGTGTTTGTACAGGAAATGTGGGATTCAGAAAAGAGGTTTAACGGAACCAAATCGGAAATCGCTGTGACGCTAGTCAAAATCAAATTGCTTACCTGAACGTATACTTTGATCGATTTCGCATTAGGCACTTCAACTTCATTCACCTGAACGTCGGATGGAATTTCCATTATGATATGAATAATTATGTATATATAAATCTAAATCAGCTAATAGATATACGTATAGGTACTTAAAATAATAACATTAGTCTGGCTAGCCCAAACCTCGGAAATTATAGCCGGGGAGCCCCTAGGCTCACCTGCCGGGGGGTGCCGCATTTTGCAGGGGGCCAATCTTTTTGCTGCGTTTAGACGTTTATTTTTCTCAGCACGGAGCTTTGAGCCGGGGCTACCTGAATTTTTGCGGGGGGGTAGGAGCCATAGGAACCTCAGTTTTGCCGGGGGGCAGCCGAAAATGCCACCACCACCCCCCCACTTTGAACTAGCCAGTTAGTTAAAATAAAGGTCTAAAGCGTGCGTACACGTAAAGACATTAATATTATGGACCACCTATAACACATACCCGAAGAAATATTAACGGCCAACTACGAAAATTGATGGATACCGCTGCTATTACAGTATATCGTACAGTATGACCTGCGCTAACTGAAAATAGCAAGTAGAATGAATAAATGAAATAGCAAGGAGTGGGGAAAAAATCAGGTAATCGTCATACATGAGCAAGGGGCATTATCACCTATTCGTATATATATTTGTCAATACAATAATATAATAGCAATGAACAAAATAACAAGTAACAATCATACAGTGAACGGTTATGGTCGAAAATAACAAAGCCGAACTAACAGACAACTGCTCTTTGTCGTAGCTCGTAATGCAGATGTGCTTGAGTAAACATATATATCTGATCCCGGAACTGAGCTCGTTTTCTTTCGCTGCTATCCTCACCATGCACAAAACTCAACTAAACAACAAACTAAGCTAACATTATGTTAGCTAAAGTAAGCAACTAATGCTAATTATGCAAATTAGGATTAGTTGAAAACAAAATAGAAAACAAGAAAACAGAAACGAACGAAAGGAAACCAAGGACAAAAGGGAGGGAGTGGTATGATAAAGGATGTGATGACTAGCCCGATGTTTTAGGAAGTTTTGGGGCGGGTTTGCACCGGCAAGCTCCCTTGTTGTTATTTTATTTCGTTTAGATGGGGGTAGGGGTGGACTATGATTTATTATGACGGCTATCAGTATCAGGTTATAAACTGGTAAGAGATTTTCGTCACTCGCAGCTGGGTGTTCGTACGCGTGGCTAGTAGTATGCCGTTGAGGTGTATTTTCTTGGCGCGCGTTGTTCTATCTCTGAGCACTCTTATTCAGATGGCGCTGCGGCGTAACTACTTCGATTTGCTCGAGATATAATTTAGGTAAGTCAAAACAGCCACAGTTACAAGATATATTCAAATTAGTATAACACACCAATACTGATTATACACCGGTTCAGTTCCAGCCACTTATTGCACCATTAATTAAGCCAACTGTACCTTGCCAACTGTGAATAATTTTGCCACTCAGTTTGTAAAAGCACCGCTACGTTTTATTTTAGACTTTGGTTCATTCCACGTGAACTTCAGTTGAGTGAGCCTTGCTTTTTGTGTACCTCTCAAACTCAGGGTTGAGTGCACTATTATTCTAGATGGTTATTTGATACTTGAAGTTAGGTTAAGTGTTAGTTACTTTCCTCGTATGAGGTTTGTACGAAGCCTTCGGGATGGCTAGACCCGTACGTTTATTTGATTACCTTATCCTCTGCCTTAGATTTACACTAATAAGTTCCTTCAGTTTTCCTGTTATGAGATTTGTACGAAGCCTTCCGGACGGCTAGACCCGCACGTGTATTTAGTTACCTTCACCTTTGCCTTAGAATTACGCTATTTCCTTAGAGCCAACCGTATCCGGACGGTTTACTGTGGATCTTAATAACTATTAGATTCCCTTGTGGATTTGTGCGAAGCTTTCCGTACGGTTAGACCCGTACGTTTATTGAAGTACCTTATCCTAACGTCTTAGATTTACGCTAATAATTTCCTTATTTTAACGTTCCCGCTTCCGGGCGGCTAGCTAGACCCGATCTATAATTAATACTTGGTTATAGTTAAAGTTACGCTCGTGCTCTCTAGAATTTTAGTTGGGAAAGTTAATAGGAATAACATAAATTAGTAATGTAGTAACTACCTATTTGTAAAATCGTTTTGATCACTCAACGTTAATTAAACTCCGTAAATTTTGAGTAACTTTTGCTCACTTCACTAAGCAATAACAGGTAGTTACTCACCGTACAAAACTCGAAACCGTAAGGAAACGATAAACCCTTGAACAATATGTGAACCGTAAATTCGTCAAGCTCGCTATAAAGAATTCAGACTCAGCTGTGTAGATAGGTAAGAATGTCGTATACAGGAAATAATTAAGCAGAATTCGTAATTCAATTATATATAAACCGTATACTTCATAAAACAAAACGAATGATAAATTGAAAACCAGTTGCTAACATAAGCAAGAACAGGTTAAATTGTGAAGCAGGCGCGAAGGTATCACCTAACTCGGTCGCAGCTGAACTAAGACTGAAGAAACTGAAATTAAACAGACCTAACACATGTTAGCTAGTAAAGAAAACGAGTGCTAATTATGCAAATTAGCACGAAAATAAAGAAGAAAACACGAAAACAAAAAGAAAACGAAAACCACGGGAGAAAAGAGAGGGAGCGATATAATAGAGAAATTGGTGACCATCCCGGGTTTTTAAGTGATTTTAGGGTTTTGAGCGGGTTTGGTCCGGAAACCCTCTTGGTAGCCTGGTAAACCCTCGACATCCCCGGTTGTTGGCTAAGCATCTTACACTGATGCCTGTATTTTAAGTCCTAAACGAAATAGGGGAGTGCTCTCAAGAGGCTAACGGAAGACGTTTTAAGCGGTGAACTCCTGAATACCACGTGCCGAAGCCCTTAACTTTGCCTCTTGAGTTCACGCCCGTATTTGTTTTTATCCCGTTTTGTATCCATCCCTTTTTTCTTCTTTTGTACCATTTACTCCCTCTTTCGACATTGCGTCTTCCAATGAGGCTTTTTCTTTTTCAATTTATATTTCTTGATTAACCGGCCCCTTATTCTTTCCCTCTTTTATGTTTCTTCTTTCATCAACCAGCCCAATTTCATATTTTCTCTTCTTTCTTCCAAGGGGAGTTCTTCGGATTTCAGACCCCCAAAATAAAATTTCCCTGAAACGTATAAATGATTAGACTTATATGCATACTATTTATAAACAATACAATGACTGTTACTTTTGTTTTATTTTATTTCCGATTTATTATTTTCATTTCTTCCTTTGGCACATCGGATTTGTTTTAGTCCGTGTCGTATTCAATTTTTAAAAGTCATCAATTTTTGGTATTGTTGATGTACCGGTTCTGTTGTTACCGGTTTCTTTTTCGTCGTCCACTGGCTTTGTTATTGGTTACCGGTTTTATTATGAAAGGTTTCGATCCGTATCGCTTCGTTGTCGATCGGTTGTATCGCTATTTGTCGTCGTTAATTTACCAGTTTCGATGTCGTTTGGATTCGTCGTTGTTTTACTGGCGTCATTTGCGGGTCGTCGTTATCGTTTTATTTCGATACAGTTCCTTGTCGCCCGATTTTTGTTGTTACTTCGTATAGGTTTCTTTACACGCCGGTTGTCGTTGATTGCGAACTCCGATTGTTTCGTCAAATCGACTATATATACCGGTTTTACTTACCGGTTTCTTTTTCGTCGTCTACTGGCTTTGTTATTATTGGTTACCGGTTTTATTATTACCGGTTTCGATCCGTATCGCTTCGTTGTCGATCGGTTGTATCGCTATTTGTCGTCGTTAATTTGCCAGTTTCGATGTCGTTTGGTTTCGTCGTTGTTTTACTGGCGTCATTTGCGGGTCGCCGTTATCGTTTGATTTGGATACCGTTCCTTGTCGCGCGGTTTTTGTTGTTACTTTGTATCGATTTCTTTACACGCCAGTTGTCGTTGATTTTGAACTCCGATTATTTCGTCAAATTGACTATACCAGGTTCTTTTTCGTCATCTACTGCCTTTGTTATTGGATATCGGTTTTATTATTACCGGCTTCGATCAGTATCGCTTCGTTGTCGATCGCTTGGATCGCTCTTTGTCGTCGTTAATTTACCAGTTTCGATGACGTTTCGCTTCGTCGTTGTTTTACTGGCGTCATTTGCGGGTCGTCGTTATCGTTTGATTTGGATAACGTTCCTTGTCGCCCGGTTTTTGGTATTTTGTATCAGTTTCTTTACACGCCGGTTGTCGTTGATTTTGAACTCCGATTGTTTCGTCACATCGACTATACCGGTTTTACTTACCGGCTTCAGATGCACCGGTTTCTTCTTGTTAATCCGGTTCCTTATTGTACTGATTGTTCAAGCTTTGATACTCAGATAGTATTGTTCACTTTCCCGGTTTTGCACCATTTTCGTTGTTTCGTCAGTTTATTCATCGGTTGTTCCAATTATTGCTCCATTTTTGAGTTGAGTCGTCGTTATGGTTAGTTGCACCGGTTGTATTACTATTCCTGTATTTATCGGATCGATTCTTCTTGTAGACCGATCATTAGTTGGTTCCATTGTTAGTTTGTTTTGATCGGATGTTTGGTTTATCGGATTGATTCTTCTTGTGGATCGATCATTAGTTGGTTTATTTTGGTTGTTATTTTCTTGATTTATCGTTTTGATTTCCTCTCTGAGCTTGAATTCTAAAGGTTCCGATGTTTCCGAACGGCTAACACGGGTCCCTTTATATAATTCCAAAAAAAGGTGAGAAAGCGCGTCCGGACGGCTCGCTACCTCCGCCCCTATTCCTTCATTATAATTAGTCGACGGTTGGATATTCCCTCCATGGGTTTTGCGCATCCATGGACTGTTGGCTTATCCTTTTGTTTGTCGTTTGTAGGATCATTCTTTTGGCAATGTTTACTAATTCGGTTCTTTAGTCAATGACTGCTAATTCGAATTCGTTTGGTTCACCGATTGTACGATCGTTCTTTTGATCACTGATTACTTCCCCAGTTGTACGATTATTCTTTGGTTCACCGAGTGTTGATTTGTTCTTTACGATTCTCCGCGTACTTAGGATCTTCTCTCCCGATGTTTTAGGAGTTGCTTTTGTGGCTTTACTATCCAACGCGTTGTCATTGTACTCCGATTTGCTTTGTTACTCGTTGCTTCCTCTTCTTTGCGTCGTTTGTGCTCTTCTTGATATCTTCCTTCCCATAAATTTTCTCCTTTTGTGATAATTGCGCCCATCATTTAAATCTTTTCGCTGAAAAAATTTTGGATCGTTCTAATTTCCGCTAAAACATACCGTCTTGGCAGATCTGTACTTGGCTCGTATATATATTGCCAATTTCTTTGCAGGGTCGCTTAGCAAGGCCAACTTCTCATCAATTTGTTCATCATTGATTTTCTTTTTAATCGCGGGTTCGATTGGTTGCCTATCTAGTCCCTCTTGTCTCTGATGGGTCCACTTTTATAGTACTTCCCTTTTTTTCCTTTTCTCGTACTTTTTTGGATTTGCTCTTTTTCTTCTTTCGTGGTTTCCCCTACATTTCCTTCTTTGTCCACAAAATATCATTTCGACCACGTCACCGTACCGTAAACGAATTCTTGTTTTTGTTCTTTCTCCATTCTTGCCACAATGTTCATATCGAATCCGAGCTTTGCTGTTTTTTCCTCGCATCTTTCAGTGAGTGATTTGGTTTTCTTGGGTGTCCGTAACCATGGCGCTGTTTTGACTTGAGGCTTGTTCCATCCTTTGCGGATTTCTTTCTCTTTCTTTTGGTTTTGTTTCTTTTTGTTGTTGGTACTGTACTGGAGCATTCCATATTCGTTGTTCTTCCTATCTCTTTCTCGCGTATTGATGGTATTGTCCTCTTCTAACTATCAGTTCTCTAAATTTACATTGTTTTCTTGCAGGCAAATAGTAACGTTTCGGTTCGTTTCTGCATCTTGAACCTTCTGTATTTAGCGGTCCTGGTTGACCGTATTCGCGTTTTCGTTCCGAAGACTTCTTCCCACGCTCATATTGTTCAGAGTTGATACTGACGCATTGTTTAATATCGCTTCTTCTTTCGGATCATTCGTGACTATCTGTTGCTTCTGACCAACTTTATATGTTGGCTCTTTGGCTTCTTTTTGGTTCTTCGAACCTGCCGCCGCTAATGTTTTCCAAAAGTCATCTACCGCCGCTAATGTTTTCCAAAAGTATTCTGCTGCCGCTGTTTCCAGAATTCGTCATCCTTACTATTTGCGTCTTCTTGTACTTCTGCCATCGTTATCTGTTGTTGCTTTTTTCGTAATGCGAGTTGACCCACTTCCACAAATTTCCCTTTTTCTTCCGTCGCGATCTTCCTTTCAACGCACCTGTTTCTTTGTTAGTGGAGACCCTCTAACTTGCTCACTTTCGAGTACTCTTTCATGAAAGCGTCAGCTTTCTTTTTGCTGTTTGTTAAGATCTTGCCTTCATGAACTAGTTCAACGCCATGGCTTTTAGCTTTGGCCCGTCCATCCATTCCTTTGATTAGGTTCCACACTTCGCTGGGGTTTGTGTTTCTGTTGAACCTGGACGTCTTCTCATGCCAACATTTCTGCTTGGCTTTCTGAGTGACGACTCTTGAGTGTTTCTGGCCAGCTCCTTCCATTTCTTCATCTTCGCATCGCTTTCGTGTCGGTTCACCTTGTCTCTCTCATCCAACGCCTTTTCGACTTCTTCGTTCCACCAGTGCCTGTATCTCCTGACTCGTCCACGCGGGATTGCTTCTGTAGCAGCAGGCAGTACCACTTCCTCGCAGAACACTTTCGTGGCCTTTTCGACTGACTCTTTCACTCTCTTCTCCCACTCCACATCGTTGAGCGCTTTGTCAACCAAACTTCTGTACTTCTGCCAATCCGCCTTCTTGTAGCTCCACATGGCTCTGCCTCTAGAGTCCTCACACCTTTCAGGCTTCGTGTCGATGACAATGAGGATGGGGTAGTGGTCACTGGCGCCAGTTTGTGGCGCTTCGAGCTTGTCCTTTGTCTTCTCCTGCTCTCTCTACAAATGTGACATCTGGAGCGGATCGGTTCTTGGTGGCCGGGTCTTCCTTGGTCGGGTCGTCATTGTTGAAAGGCACAAAGTCTACATCAATCGACCATTCGCTTTAATTCAGTTCCGAGTTCGTCATCTGGCTGTTCCAGATCCCAGGCTGTGCAATGGCAGAAAAAGTCACCACAGATGAGGGACCATCTATCACTCGCGAGAGCTTGGGGGCTGAACATCTGCACTCGGGCATCACCATTAGAATGGACTATTCAAGGAATATAGACATTGACTTAGACTCAGATTGCACTCTTTATTATGCAGTACTACTTCTATTGCATCTGTCGTCAGATCATTTCTTGACTTGAGATTCCTTGTTCCGACTCCATGCTGAAGACCCTTCTTCACATAGGTGATGACTCCTCCACCAATTACAGGGCCTCCATGCGCTCTTGCCGTTGTTCTATCTTTGCGGTATGCAACGTAGTTCGCAAGGGAAGGCTCGGGCCTATCCACAAGGTGACTTTCTTGGATAAGAAAGACGTCCACGTCATATTGAACCGCCATTCGTTCAAGGTCCATAACCCTGTCGCGGCTCAGACCATTAGAGTTCCACTGAACTCAATCAATACAAGTACCCCAATCACAACAACTAATCGTGCAACCGTGGACGATGCCCACCACAGTGATACAGCCACAGAACAGTATGAGTTATCAGCAACCGGTGCAACCATACTATGAACCAATGGGAACACAACAAGCAGCGCCGCAAGCGATGTATCCGATGCAAGTACCTCAGCCACTAACGCAACCACAAATTAATGGGTAACAACAAAGAATTCCAGTATCAGTGACAAATTGGCAAACTGTGACGAACGAAGCGCCACCAAGGTGCGACAATTATGGAAAATTGGGCCACAGAACAGAACAATGCTCTTCGAGAAACGTAGGACAAAGTGCAAGACGAATGCGAACAGAGAACCAACACCAGAATCAAGACCAATATAGAATGGTATCAAGTCGATCGATTCCGCAAAATGCGCAAACGAACAATCAACCAGCGAGATCAAGTGCAGTACAGCAAAGAAATAACAGTCAAATAGAACCAAAGAACATCGAAGACATATATCGACGGA
>JASANE010012769.1:0-31054 GCA_030248225.1 Trileptium ribeirensis
ATCTCTTCTATAGAAAGAGAAGACATAGGAAACATCTGCTGATGTAGTTGATAAATAGATTCGCTGATAGATTGCATGCCAAGATACAGTTCAAACATAGTTGAGTCGACATTAGTAGACCACTCAGCTTGATGTTTGCATAGTTGTTCACCGAACTCATTGAACTTGGCTAAGAACTGTTCGAATTTCCCAGAAAGATGGTCTATTTTAGACCGAGTCACAGACATTTCTTCACCGAATTTCTGCTCAAGATTGTCAAGTTTCGTTTTGAATTCGGCTAGTTCATTTTGCCATTGAAGAAACGACTGCGATGAAGTTGGATCAGATAGTTCAGACATTTTTTCTGACACTGACATTCGTTCAGACATCTCACCCCCATCGACAAGCTCTATGTTTGGGGGAGTCAAGTCACTCACAGATATCTTATCATCTGCCTTCGAAGTCGATGGCATCTTCTCGTCACTTTCAGTCGAACGAGCAGCCAAGATAGGGGATGTCGACAACATTGGCTTGCTATCTGTAGTTAACGAAGAACGTGAAGAGTTATTGCCGGAGAGATGGTAGTTGCTTTGTTCGAGATGCCTTAAGAACATTGACCAGTACGAGCCACTAAAGTTTGTTGTCTGTCCATAAGTTAGAAGTATGTTTTTGAACTGCTGACGGGTCAACGTGGCGATGAATTTTAGTAGTCGGCGATAGATCTGGCCTTGTTCTGGTTGATTAACGTCGATCAAAACGAACAGAAAGTGCAAGATTTTGTGAGCGAATGCAGCCGAACAGTTATACTGTTGCAAGTCGTGATCAGATGGTAGTAAGTCAAGTCGTGATGCGAGTTGAGTGAAGAAAAGATGTTGAATCAAAATGATGTCAGACCTATTGAACATGGATCTTACGCTACAGTCACAATCACCATAGCGATAGAAGTCCTCAAACCTAATGCACGCTTCTCCATGATCATAGCGAGGCCTTATAGACTGTGGAAGACGTTCATGGTCGCATGCGAAAGCTGTACGGTTTTGGCTTAGTAGTCATGATTTGATTAGTCGTGAAATTTTGGTAAATGAACGATAAGAAGGATCTGAAGTTGGACGCAAGACACAAAAATGGAAAGGATTTGGGAACCCCAGAAGTTAATAAGTTTAAATAATACAATAAATTAATAAATAAATAAAATAATAAATTAATATAAATAATGCTGCGACAATTTAATTTCATCTAGAATAAGATGTGATAAAATGTAGAAATTATACTAATAAAACCCATAAATTAATAAGTACGATAAATTCAATGGTCTACTTAAGTTAAGTTCTAGTTGCGACGAGGCCGTAAGTTATACCGACCTAGTTCACTATTTCTCAAGTTTGCCGTGTCGGTGCGGGGGACAGTATCCTCCGGAGCGGCAACTGGTACTCGCGCAGCCTCGTTAGTCTCAACGAACTCTGATGCTAAATTTGAGCGTGGGACATATGGACCGTAAAATCGCTTTAAATGGGTGACGTTCACCCGGAAGCTAGGTTTGTCAGGGTAGTCGCATGCTCGAATCAGAGCAGTTGTAGGGTTGACATCGAGAATTCTATACGGTCCTCTCCAAGGATGTCCCAATTTTGTGGTTAGCCCCTTAGTTCTCTTAAGCCTGAAAAGTAATACTCGGTCACCAACAACAAAAGTGTGATCCTTAGTATTGCGATCATAGTAAGATTTCTGCTTGGCTTGTGCATTAGTTATTGCTTTTAAAGCTGCTTGCCAAGCTGAGGCTAGTTTCTTAGTTACCTCAGTTGCATAGTTTTGTTCACTAACTGAATTTCCTGTGTCCGGAAATAAAGCAATATCAGACGGTAAGTGTGGATCCCTACCAAAGAGTAAGTAGAAAGGGCTTTCATTTGTCGATTCTTGCACACTAGTACGATAAGCAAAAAGGATGAATGGCAAGTACTCATCCCAGTCATTTTGTTGAGCATTAGTGTACATGGATAACATGTTCGACATAGTATGATTAAATTTTTCTACTAAACCATCACATTTTGGGTTGAACGACGTAGTATTTAGTTTGCGGGTGCTTAGTAAGTTGCAAATTTGCTTAACTACATCACTCAGAAAGTTAGTCCCTCTATCACTAAGTAAGGTTTTAGGAGCCCCGTGAACACACATGAATTTTTCGACAATAAGTTTAGAAATGGTCTCAGCAGTTATATCTGTAGTAGGGTAGGCTTCGACCCATTTAGTAAGATATTCACTAACGACGACAATATATTTTTTGCCATGCTTGGACCGTGGAAGCGGTCCGAAGCAATCTATTGCAATTCTATCAAAAGGTTTTGTTACCTCAATCGGCTGTAGAGGTACTTTTCTTGCTGTAGCCTTGCCCTTCTTAGTTTGACACGAAAGACAACGTTTAACATAGTCTGAAACATCACTGTTCATCTTAGGCCAGTAGTAGTGTGTCAAAATTTTGCTCAGAGTTTTACGAACACCTAAGTGACCACCAAAGATATCGTCATGATGGATTTGCAGTATTTCTGGCCGTAGTGCTACGGGTACCACTAATAGAAGTTTGTCCTTGTAACGCTTATAGAGTACACCATTTTGTAGTTGGTAGTTCCTAGATAGTTCGTCGGAACTATTTTCAGTTAAGCGCTTAATTAATAACGCGATATCCTTGTCTTGAGTTTGTAATTGTTTTAGTTTGCCTAAATCTAGATTCTGGGTAGCACCTATAAAATAATCAAGTGACTTATTTTGCTCTTGCGAATTGCTGATACTAATTGCAGAACATAGTGGTGCGCGAGATAGTGCATCAGCGACACAGTTCTGCTTACCAGCTACATAGTCTATAGTTAAGTCATACTCTAATAACTTTAGTGCCCAACGTGTTAGCCTAGGAGAAGTGTGTTGATGCTCTAGTAACCATTTCAGTGGTCTATGATCAGTTATTACAGTAAATGGCTTTAAATATAAATAAGGCCTAAAATATTGAACAGCCCACACAATAGCTAGTGCTTCCTTCTCTATAACCGGATAATTAAGTTCTGCTTTCTGTAGTGAGCGACTAGCGTAAGCAATAGGTTTTAAGTTGTTGTCGTAACGTTGACTTAATACAGCACCTATACCTGTTCCGCTAGCATCAGTGTGAAGAAAAAACTCTTTAGTAAAGTCAGGAAAAATAAGTACTGGCGCCTTAACTAAACATGATTTTAGTTGTTCAAAGGCGTCGGTGCAAGAGGTTGACCACACAAATTTTACATCCTTACGCAAAAGCTTATGTAATGGTTCTGCCATGGTAGCATAGCGTGGTATGAAGCGCCTATAGTAGCTAGTCATACCAAGGAAACGTTTGAGTTCAGTAATAGTAGTAGGTGTAGAGTAATCCTGTACTGATTTTATTTTCTTAGGGTCCACTTGGAGCCCATTTTTACCTACTATGTGGCCTAAAAATGACACTTCCTGCTTTACAAAGTCGCATTTTGTGATTTTTAGTTTTAAGTTATGCTTTCTCAAGCGTGCAAACACCTCTCGTAGATGATTTAAATGTTCTGCGAATGTCTCTGAGAAGATAAGTATATCGTCGATATAGCAGACACAGAATTTCCTACTTATTCCGCGTAAGACCTTTTCCATAAGGCGTTGGTAGGTTGCTGGAGCGTTGCATAGTCCGAAAGGCATAACTTTCCATTCATAGAGCCCTGAGTAAGTGATAAAGGCTGTTTTTTCCTGATCAGTCTCATCCATAGCCACCTGCCAATACCCACTCATTAGATCTAGTGATGTGAAGTAATTGGCTTTTCCCAAGACGTCAAATAAGTCGTTACAGTTAGGTAGTGGATAGATATCCTTTTTAGTAATTCTGTTAAGTGCTCGAAAGTCGATGCAAAATCTGGTTGTCCCATCTTTCTTAGGCACCAAAACTACTGGACTTGACCAAGGAGAACACGATGGTACGATAACCCCCGATTTTTCCATCTTAGCTACGTGTTCATCTATAATTTGTTTTTCAGCTTCTGAGACACGATATGGTCTACATTTCACCGGACCATTGCCTTGAGTGTTGATGCCATGTTTAACGATTTCAGTTTTTCCTAAATCGTGATTAGTTTGCGCAAAAACATCTCGAAAATTAGTAAGTAAGGACGTTAATTGCTGTTGTTGAGCTAAATCCAGTTGACTACAACTTACTATTTTATTATGTAGCTGAGTCTCAAAGTGTGGTACCTCAGTAGTTCTTCGTTCCCTGGGTTGTCGATTGCCCTGAATAGTAGCGATAACGTCATGTATAGCCGTTAACCGTTCGTTCGTGTCAACTTCAAAGGCGTCCGCTAAGTGTGTATTTTTATAAAGGACTGTTTTACATGGTTTGGTGTTAGTTATTAAGAAATCAACATACCCGTTATTTGCATTAGTTAGTATTGAACACGTCTCTAGTGACCGTTTTGCTAAGTTTTTATAGCGCGGTTGTAAGATTACAGTTTTATTTTGTATTAAACTTATGTGGCATTGTGGTAAATAAACCTCAGCTTGTGGTGGAAGTACTACTGTTTCAGTAGCTGTGACAGAGTATGGATATTTTGTTTTTCCGATATTTACTTTGGTACCTGGTAGCTGTAGTTCATAGTTTTGAAAATCCACTGTGACTTTTCCAAGACGTCGCTGAAAGTCGACGCCAAGTATGCAATCATACGGACAACAGTCGTCATCCGCGATTGTAAACACGTGTACGAAAGTTTTAGTACCTATTTTGATATGTATTAGCATAGTACCATGGAATCGTAGTTCTTCCCCCGTTAGCGATTTCGCTGGAACAGCCGGGAGTGAAGTTTTTGGACGTTTTAACTTAGTAAAAGTGCTATGAGATACAATAGTATGACTGGAACCTGTGTCCCATAGAGCCCATGTTTCGGTATCAAATAATGAGACAGGGATAACAAAGGTACCAGCATCCAATCCCGCTATTGGCTTAGGCGGCCAAGTATCCATTTCAATAATTTCATCTTCATTTATATTTGTAATGCTTTGTTGTACTTGCTCAAAATTATGTGTCTCAGTGTTTTCAAGTTTAGTTAATTTAGATGATGTTGGTTTTCTGTAAGTGTCTTTCGATCGATATGGATATCTTAAGTAATTTCGTAATATAGGTGTAAATCGAGTACATAGTTTGTATTTGTAGGCGAAATAAAGTAGCGCAAGCATAAGGCCTATGCAAGCTAAAATGACAACGATATTAATGAAAACTTGGACTGGTCCAGTTAATAACCCATTAATCAAATCTGTTACACTCGTGGCTACGCCGCCTATTACATGACCTACTGCGGCTCCGTACCCTTCAATAATGTGACCTAATCCATCACCTGTGCCTCGTAGTACATTGAATACTACATCCGGATCGCACGATAGTGCGGCCGTGTAGTTAATTAAACGGTCTAGTCTAGCAATAGCAAGGCGGGATCGCGTGTCACTAGTGCCTGCCTGATACAGTAGTTTAGTGTATGCAGGCTTCCAAGTTGTGATAAGTTCTGGAGTTGTAAAAGAAAAAGGTTGCCACTTGTGAGTCCAGATTAGGTCTACTGCTGTTTCTGTTACATGAGTTTTATGGCTATAGTTTTTGCCAATAACCCAGGTTTTACCTACTTTATGTATACTTGATATTACGTCTGAACATGGTACTGTTTCAGAAATCTGTACTAGGTCCTGAGTACCTGGAAGTAAAAACCAAATTTTATCGTTATACTCAACTGGAATATATTCATAGCAAGTGTGATTTAATTTGTGATCCCAGTGTACTTTAGTTATGTTGACAGCTATGCATTCATAAATAAGTATAGCCTCGCCGGAAATTTGCGCGAAGATGTCATCTCGCTGTAAGAATGTTCTCAGTGCTATAGTTGGGTCAATTTTTAGTAGTTGTTGAACGATATGAAGTAGTCGTTGTCGGTTGGCGCAAAGTTCACGCCATACTGCTGAGAAGCGTTTGATTTCTAGCTCGAGAAGTTTGTTCTCTAAGTAGTTAAGTTTAAAGTTTACAGGATCTATATTGCTATTTGATAGTGGAGTAGGTTTCAGAATTGTATTTTGTTTTTGCGTTAAGTATTGTGGTAATTCGGTACTTAAGAACCTAATTGCAACTCCTTCTTCACTAAGATACGTAGTATTATGTGTCATACAACCCTCACTTTGAAGTATTGTAGTAGTTAGTGTAAAAGCACCTTGTACATCATCTACTATGATGTGTTTACCAGCTATTTCTGCTAGATGTTTGGACTTATACTGGTAGCTACAGAAAGGCGTATTAAGTAAGGTTTCCCACACATAAGTTGCTTCCTTAGTTATACAATGAGTTTGATTAGCGTTACAACTCGCGACGTCCCCTAAATGGGTGGTTAGTAATTTCCCATCAAATGTGGCCATAGTCCCATACTGTAGAATTAGATTATTTGAGGTTTTACAATAATCATAGCAACACCATCTGTAGTTTACATTGAGGATCTCTCGTGTTGACCACATAGTTTTATCTGTTTGAAATAATGTACTATTTTGATACCTATGATCTTTATTTGCTTGATAACAGTCCTGATAGTTTATAGAACTGAGTGTTTTCTCATTTAGTACTATACCCTTTGAACCGAAAAATCCCATGTTTGTACAGATTTTGTGTGTGACCAGCGTACATTTGTACACTGGAAATAACACCGGTTCAGTTCTTGGTACAAAAAGTTCTATTTCGTGTTTTGTAACTCTCTGCGAAATTGGAGGTACGCAGTGCACAGATTTGGGTAACGTTATCGCATGACCCCTAGCTGTGTAATCGCAAATTTGGTAGTTCTTAGGTTGAGTGATACTTAGACTCACTATAGGTAAACTGTTGAAAGCGAATATTAGTAAATACAACCATAAGTATACCATAGTAATCATAGTGCATAATTTGAGTGCGCGAAAAGTCATAGAGGTGCATAACTCAAGCGTAGGCAGCGGTGTGATTAGGTTTACAAAGTAAGGAAACTTAGTTTCTTTAAGCCTTTCTAGTTGATCTTTAAGTGCGTCATTTTCAGTTTTTAATTTTTCAGTAGTTTGAATTGCATTTACATATCTTCGCTGTGCAGAGGAAGAACGCTCACGCTCCCTAGAAGGCGTTCTCGACGGTGTAATCGACCTGCGTGGATAATCTCGCATACTAGGTTCGCGGTAGTCTCGCCTAGCCGTATCCCGATAGTCTCGCGTGTTTGTGTTATCATAGTCTTGCCTACCGCGGTCTCCATAGTTTCTGAATTCACTATAACCCCCATAGTTACGATCGGGTTTATTAGGACAGGTGTAACTGTGATGATTTCGGCGACAGAAGTCACACCGCACGTTCCCAGTTGCGGGAGACCTATTCCTAAAATTCATGCGGCTGTAGTCTGTAAATCGGGATGGTCGCCTATAATTACCACCACCACGGTTCTGAGTTCGAAAGAAGCCGTCTAGCCGTCGGTGGAGTCGTTCGATTTCTAAGCCATAGTTAGGAGATTCAGTGTTTGTTCGGTTAACTTGGGAGTTGACGGCCCCAACTAAATCAGTTTGGGAGTCAAACCTAACTTGCTTAGTTTTGTTGTCATTAAGATGTGATAGTAAAGTGGCTTGGTTATCGGCCAGTTTAAGTAAGGCTTGTTTTATGCCATCCAACTCTAGCGTGGAATCAGATCCCTTAGCCCCTTCATAAGTCTCAGGATTAGTTAGCAACCTAGTTTGGGCTTCGTCTTTCTCAGCTAACTTGATGGCTTCTTCAAGTGACTTAGGCTCTTTAGACAGTAGAAGCTTTTTAAGTCGCGGTAGTCTAAGCCCTTCAATGAAGAACTCGCATGCAAAAGAGTCTCTAGTGTTAGTATCTAGCTCAGGCCATGCTCCGCGTGCTAAGACTTTAATAGCTTGCCCGAAATCTGTGACTGTTTCGCTTACTAGCTGCTTCCTGCGCATAAGTTCATTACGCTTAAATTTCTCCCCCTCAGGAGCCTGTAGCGCATGACATAGTTCCCTTATAAGTGACGCATAACTTCGTTTAGTCGGTTCAGGTAAACCCCTATAGTACTCTAGTGCGGTGCCACGCAAGTATGCAGGTAATACTTTAAGTTTGCGAGCCTCGTTCCAGTTATTAGCATTCGCGATTAATTCAAAAAGCTCATACCACTGCTTAAAATCTTCCCCTAATTTACCATAGTAAAACGATAAGTCAGCTTGATATGAGGGTGTTGAAGTGATATTGTCTATGTCTATGACTTGCTCTTGTAGTGTGGCAACAATCTCATTAGTTGCTGTTTGACTTTTGAGTAGTTCAGATATGTCTTTATTTTGTTTCTCAAGAGCCCGTAACATGCTGTCAGTTCGGTCTTTAGGTGTAGTACCTGAAGCGCCTGGGTTAGCCATTAAATGTGTTTTAGTGCGTATATGTATTTAGTATTCCACGTTAATCCTCAGTATTTTATCGCTTGCGGTTACTGACCTTACTGCTCTGTATAGTTGGTCCTGGCCTTGAATGCTTGGTGCCGGGGCGCTGTGAAATGGACAAGATCTGTCCGAAGGCAAGTTAACAAGGAGCGTGTTCCGCTCGACAGATATGGGACGAGTACCGCCCGAAGGAATATGGAAGGTGCGAGGTCCGCACGACGGCAAAATAACAGAAGGAGCGAGTTCCGCCCGAGGGGTTGTTGGTGGGAACGAGTACCGTTCGATGGCTCCCGTAGGCGTCGGGAGAGCTTCCGGCACAAGCAAGAAGACGTGACCCAGTAAGATGAGCTAAAGTGTCAGTGAGTAACGCGCTAAGTTAGTGATGCCCTAAGTTAATGATGCCCAAAGTCTATAGTAACTGTAGTAGCTACGAAGTGTGTCTCAATTTGAGCTTAGCAGTTTAAGTGTGGAGCTTACAAAGTGATGAGTATATGTGGGTGGGTATCCAAAGTCCTATTGTAGGTACTAAGTGCGCAGCTAGTAAGACGATGCACGCAGTTCTCTGTGAAAGATTGCACGCAGTTCTCTGTGAAGTTCCGGCACGCAGTTCTCAAATGGTCCCCAGTACGACCTCCAAAAATGTAGTGAAAAGCTTAAAAGGGTTATTCAATGTACACTATGACTAAGTCGAAAACAGTACCAAGGTTGAAGTAAGTCACTGAAAACAATGGATACATATAAGTATATATACGTATATAAGTCGATATGTAGAATTTCAAAAACAAATGATCTTGCTAACCAGAAAAACAGCAGGTGTAGGCTCCATACAGCGACGTACAAGTTGGCCAATACTCCAATCTAACAAGCCGGAAAAATAATCGCATCCACATGCCGCCGTGCACCTTTTATACCAAAACATATAGGAAAGTCCCCACACCAGAACAAAACCCATTCATAAACCACCCATAGCATGATCCACTTCTAACACAAAATTAAAAAATTACATAAAAAAAAACCGAAACCCACAATAGGAACCCGAAACACCAAAAAAGGCCTTTAAAAAAACCTCCCACCCTTCCCCCCTTCCCCCATTCCCCAAACCCTGGGCTGGGGCCCCCCTGGCCCCCACCCCCCTCGAAAAAAATCCCCGGCCCCCCGCCCACGGCCCCCCCCTCCCCAACCACGAGCCAGAGACTCACAAACCGGATTCGCCAAATGAAGCCAAAAACACATGTCCCACACCCACTATAAACATTCGCCGTATCGCTAGCACGTGATACGTATGTGTGTTTTTCATTTCCCTGTGATCCTTTGATGCTATATAACTATAATCGTAATCAGTACAGGTTTTATTGAAAAAAAAGAATGTCAGCGTCTGTCTAAGTGTTGTTTGATTATGAGGTCGAAAGTCATAAAGTGCCAAAAATGGGGTATGGAAAATGTAGCCCCCTTCGTCTCCCCCCCCCCGACCTTGCGAAAATTAGGTTAAAAAAGCCAAATCTAGCATACAGTCTTACAATAGGCCGAATGAAAACATAGTAACGCCCTACTAGAGTCGACCCATGTACTAAAAAATTTTAATGAAAATGTAGCCACCTCCCCCTCCCCCCGCCGACTGCATGTATGGTAAACGAAACCGAAACTCGCGAGAACCAGAATATAAGTTTATCATCATTGCACCATGGTATGGGGGCCGTGTGGTTAGCTGGGCAGCTAGACAACCCTTCTGCCTGTCCGCACTTCTATTGCGCACACTGTCCTTGGTATGACCACCTAAATGTATGCTAATCATAGATTAATTGTTTGTTTTACACTAGCAGCTTGTTAAACGAAATCTAGAATCTTTAGAAGAAACTAATGTTTCACTCGTTGTATGTTGTAGGAACGTGTCGCCCCCGACCTGAAGTGTAGCCCCCCTCCCCCGACCTCAGGGGTAGCGCCCCGACTTAGCCTTTCGGGGATTTCTACAAGGCCTAAGGACCTGCCTGAAATTTTTTGTCGGACATCCCCCACTCATTAGTTTGTGTGCATAAAATGGTATCTGTAGGGGCTGTCTCCGTTGCGCTAGAAAAACTTCTGCGACAGGCTTGTTCTGAGTTGGTCGATTTTTAACCCCAAAAGGGCATGGTTCACGTGTCACTGCGTCAACCTACAGAGCAATGACTTATTTCGGATTAAAATTTGACCCCCAGGAGGACCCTTTGCGACCCCTGTCGGAGGTTCCAGGTTTTGCATAGGGACACCGATATTCGAAAAATTGATGGTTTTTTACGTCGGAAGTGGTCAAGACACTGTACATGCGAAGATATTGCATTTTGGCTTCAAAGAGGGGTGTTTCAAAAGTACATGGTTTCATGAAATGACCCATCAGTAAATGTGTACACAAATATGCGAGTTTACGTTATATCTTTCTATTTCAGTTAATAATCGCAAATCAATACGCGTTTCAGTGTAATATGTGTATATACACAACACAGGGATTAAAGTAATTGCGCCATATATAAATAACTCAGTGGATAATGTGTCGCCGGATCCACTTTATAAAAGAGCACGGGCATCAACATTGGTAAAATATATTGTGCTGCGCTTCCTGCATGTTATATGTACGTATGGTGTATTCCTCTATTGTGTTCAACTTATAATTGCGCTACTATGACAACATTTTGCTAGTTTTAAAATGTAAAACATCACGGTTCCACAAATACATTTTTGGTTTAACCCACATCCGGATACAACATGAAACTGCATGGAATTAGTATGTATTCTATTATATTGACTTTTCATTCTATATGCAGATGTTTTAATCAATGCATTCGGTTACATGGCCTCAGTTTCATATGCAGACATTTTCAGTAATTATTATTTTACGAAGTCGAGATATTTGGAGATTATTATAGTGTATTTCGAGTTTGGAACCTGATTTATTTTGTTTTGTGCTTTTTAATTATTTGTGTTTTAAATGTTTTATATTTTAGTGTGCATTTATCTTTTGCTAAATCTGGCCGAAGACGTCTATACCGAAGCAAAAATGGTTCGACGCGGAATTGTGGCGCTTCTTCTTTCTTGTGTAACTCGAGAAACTTCACCACAGTCACGATTTCTCGTTGTCATTGTGGTCACATTCCTTAGCAAATTGAGCTTATTTAAAGAAAATATCCTAATGATGGTAAGTTAGGATACTAGCTCTTTCATTTCGGTTGTATGATCGTGGGCTATTTATCAATATCAGCCATTTCTCCATCGGGCAGGTGTCAGGCCTTTGGATTTTAATATGCTTATTCTAATCCTGTTATTGATTTAATTCTAAATTCACAAGTTCCTTTCTGTTATGTAAAAACGTTTGTCAGTGAACTTATTTTGTCACTATTTTTCACAAACTGCTGCTTTGGTTTGTGGAGCAAATAATATTGAATAGCTTTTTTGAAACGTGAGTTATGTCTAGAAATTGTTCACCAAGTTCGTTCAATAATTTATTGAGTAAAACGTTAAGAACTCGCAATATCATCCGGGTGAATATGTCGGCCTGCTGATTATACCAACTACCGATCTGTGCAACCCGCTAGCCGCACCACCTGGTGAAGCTAATTAATGAAGTTCTTCATCGCCATATCTACCTTTTATGTGAGCGAAAATAAATATACATATTGCTTATAGGTGTATTTTGACACCTACCGGAGGTGTCTTAAATTACGGCCTGGAATGGTCTATTTATGCGTAACCGAATTAATTGGTCACTGCGGATTCATCTAGTAGATAAAAGTAGTTTACTCTCGCTGCTAGTTGTAATGATGAAACGTATTAGCACCATGAAGAAATGACTGCAGAGTATTGTAGTTTTGCGTGCTGTAATTAAGTAGTAGTTTTGCAATATTACTTTTAGACTTCAGAGCAAATAATTGAAAAGCTGGCGCCCCATGTTTTGGATACGACAGATCGTTGCAGTATTCAAACGGAACTCGACATGGAGAATTACAGATGCCAGCCGCCAACAACTCCCAGCGATGACGCTCAGGCGGAACTAACGACAACTGCGATATTAACGCTTGTTAACAATTTATCGTTCAGCTGTGACTTGCGGAATCGAATGGTGAAAGCCGGATATATTCCGCGGATTGTGGCATTGCTTGGTGGGTTGGTTTGTAGCGACGTGGGTCGGTGAGGGTATTTTAAGACGATGTGCCAATCGACGAGTTACAATCCGTGTACGGATGCCACTAGCCGACCAAAGCCGAGAAGTACGGTATTTAAGCTACCCTTCCGATTGCAGATGAGCATAATCTAACCTTTCCGTGTACAGAAGAGCTTTACTGCCTTTCTGATGAGGACGGGAGAATGAAATCACCCGTTTATTATGCACCAAAAACTAGCAGCAATAAGACTTCGAGGACAAACCGACGATATAAGATCTACTGCACAAACATTTTTATATTAGTTCAACTTTCATAACGTCACAACATATTTTTCAAAAACAACGACCGCCCTCACTGTCGAAATGTCAAATTTTTAGAATTTGCCACTGAAATTTCAAGAACGATTTGAAGAAAATTATTAAAATAAATTTATAGCAATAATAATAGCTTACGTACGGCCCATAAATTATTTTCACCGTTCTAGCTTCATTAAGCTAACGAGTCTGTACATATTTTAAGTATTGGCTCTGGGTGTTGTTCAATCTAATGCAGCATTGTTTTAATAAAGGTCCCCATGTAGCATTTTTGTCTACCAATAATCTGCAACCATACTGTCGCGTGGCATGCAGCACATATTAATACTATATAAAACTCATGGTGCATGTGACACCATCTAGCTCTAATGTCTAAATCGTACCTATTGTTTATGACAGTGTCAAGGACACCATACAAAAACACATTGAATAAGGTGTGTAAATAACTACACTGTTGTATAGCCGATATGGAATAACTCGAAAAATTTTATGGTATAGTCTACACCGTGCCATACTACGCTATCTAAGTATACTACCTTAAAATGGCATTAGAAGCACTGTGGTGCCTAATACACCATAATGGATGGTTGCGGAGACACCCAGGGTGGCAAAAAACTTTGACATAGAGGTCATATATAACGTAAACGCCGCAAAATAGCACAACTACGGTTCTAGTAGAAGTTGAACCTGTTGCTTTGATCTTTAGACCTTTTAAATGGCTATGCAAATTGTATTGACTTAGTCAGAACGTAGTGGAGATTGTGTGTTGGAGGGGTGAAATCTTTTCAATTCCATCTGTGCGCGCGTGTTTGTGTATAATCGGCCATAACTATGTAACGACTTAATTTGAGAATTTGTTCTGACGTCTTGGGCGCTGATAAGTTTCACCTGGTGGTTTTCAATCATGGGAAGCTCATTAACGGTGCTGGTTTTGCTCTGTGACCCATGGTTCCCCGACCCACCCCCCACGAGGGGCCTCTGCCCGCGGAGATAGACCGGAACCGTCCATTTAAATCGGTGAATTGGAGGGGTGAAATCTTTTCAATTCCATCTGTGCGCGCGTGTTTGTGTATAATCGGCCATAACTATGTAACGACTTAATTTGAGAATTTGTTCTGACGTCTTGGGCGCTGATAAGTTTCACCTGGTGGTTTTCAGTCATGGGAAGCTCATTAACGGTGCTGGTTTTGCTCTGTGACCCATGGTTCCATCGGTACGAGGCAGGGAATAACCGGAACCGTCCATTTAAATCGGATCCGAAACCGGAACCTGGTCTTCGAAACTTATATATAGTAAAACAGATGAAGAAAGATATCAAGGTACAGCGGATTTAATTGAAAATGACTTTTACTTTAATGTATTGCGATGGTATTATTGCCTTATTGGTACTTTAAAGAAAGTGAGGAAGCTAATAATGTTTATTTATCGATCAATATGCCGGTTTTTGGGGCCCCATACCAAAATTCCTTTCTACTATACACCTTGCGTATATTGCGTCAAACTGAATGTGCTTATAACGCATGGAGCGTAGAATAAACACGTTCGCTCTGTCTCCAGTCGCCTACCCTTACTACACATACGTTTGTTACATGTAGGAAACTTGAAATTATTGGTTTGATTCTGAAAGAAAATGATAGAAGGTATATACTATAATTTTCTGATTAGTAATCAAAAACACTTTTTAGGCAACTGTTGTGGCAACTGTTAGGCAACCAGTGCCCGTCAGTTGGATGACATAATGATCATAACTTTCTAATCAGAATGCTATAATCGAGAGAAAATGTGATACTGCTCGCATAGTTTAAATAAATCCAGTTCATTGCCAATAACACTGTTTCTGACTAATTTGCAGATAATGCTACTTTATTTCAATGTAGACTGCTTTACAAAATTTACAAGCGCACTGACAGGTGGTTGACGCAATAATTGCCTTAAATTATTTAAGTTAGCCAAGCTTATACTACGTTCTTCCACATAGATCATACTCTGTTACCGAGTTGAACTGGTTTAATTCTAAAGTATATACCCCGCAGACTTGTGAATATGTAAAATAGATGCTACGAGCATCGATCTGGTTTTGTTTTGTTAATAAACTCCCGGGTCAAGATGAAAAATTCCTACTGAAATTATGTGTAGTACTTACGTTTCACACGGCAAATTCCTGAGTTAATCTTTTCCTTTGTTTGGTTGTATTGGAACTTAATCACTGTTTATATATTACATGTTAAACCGCAGATAAAGCAAAAATGTGGAAAATTACATTCAAAATTTTTAAACCGGAATTCCAATTCCGGTATGGGTTTTGCCCTTTGCCGGAACTGCAACCGGAACACGATTTTCGCCGGAACCGGAATTCTGGTTACTCCCTGGCACGGGGGTATGACGCCTGTTATGAAATGTAGTCGACCAAACCAAACACAGAAGAGAACCAATGCAAATGAATACTTACTGGTAGTGCAATTGGGTTTCGGTTGGTGACAGCGATTCGTTTGATATAGACCAATAACAACCAGGGTAGCCAAGTTATGTGTTGATGATGTGTTGATATTTTTCAGCTCTTTCTCTCACTCCAGTTTGTTTCTTCTATTATTGTTTTATTCCAACGTGTTCAACGATTATTTGTTAGCTTTCAGGAAACAATGATTCTTTGTGTAAACAGGTCTTTGCTTCTTCACCAATAACCAAGAGTCATAGAGTCATAATATAATGAATAGTATATTTGTTCTGAAAGCATTCCCGTCCATTTAAACCGGATCCGGAACCTGGTCTTCAAAACTTATACAAAACGGATGAAGGATGAAATAGTGAAGGTACGGTGGATTTAAAATTTATTAGAAATAACTTCTACATTCAACAATGTATTGCAATGTCAATATTGCCTCTTTGGAAGTTTGGAAGTTCTAATAATGTGTATTTATCGATCAATATTTTAGTTTTTTGGACCTTCAGAGCAAAAACTGCCTTTCATTATATAGCTTTGCGTAAATCGCGTGAAACTGAATGTGCTTGTAACTAAACATGCTTGTATGGAGCTTAGGCTAAACACTTTCGCTATATTTCCAATCGCCTTCCTTTACTACACATGGTGTGTTACATGTTATTCTGTAGCAACTTGAAATTTTGCTTGAAAACTTGAAATCTGTTTATATGGTTCTAAAAGAAAATAAAAAGAGGTATAATATAATTTTCTAATCAGTGATCAGAGACATTGTTTAGGCTACGGTTGTGCACCCAGTGTCCGTCAGCTAGATGATAATGATGATAACTTTCTGATTAAATTACTATAAATGAAATAAACTATTGTACTGCTCGCACAGTTTCAAAAAATGTAGCTCATTACGAAGAATGCAGTTTCTGACTGCGTTGCAGATATGTTAATTTACTTCAATGCAGACTGATTTGCCAAATTCACAATCGCACTGGCTGGTGCTTGATGCAATTTATGTTAGCCAAGCTTACAGCTAAGTACTTCTAAATACTCCATACTTTGTTACCGAGTTGGACCGGTTTAATTCTAACATACCCTGCAGATTTATGAATGTGTAAAATAGTTGCTACAAGCATCGAGCTGGCTTTGTTTTGTTAACAAACACATGCAGGATTTAGATAAGAAATTCGTATTGAAATTACGTGTATTACTTAGTTTCACACGACAATTTGCTGAATTAATGTTTTGTTTTGTTTGGTTTTATTGGAACTTGATCACTGTGTATATATTACATATGTCTGAGCCGCAGATGAAGTAAAAATGTGGAAAATTTGAAACAAAATTTATAAACCGGAATTCCAGTTCCGGTATGGTTATTGCCTTTTGCCGGAACACGATTTTCGCAGGAACCGTAAGTCCGGTTACTCCCTGGGTTTGAGATATGGCACCCTCGTGGTTCCTTGACTCAAAATTCGAAACTTTGTTCTGACGTCCTGGGCGGCTGAAAAGTTTCACTTGGGGGTTTTTAGGTATGTGAAACTCAGTGCCGGTATTGGTTTTGCTCTGCGATTCTTAGTTTCATGCGTACGGGGGCATGGCGCCCCATGGTTCTTCGATCCAAAATTCCTAATTTATTGTGACGTCCTGGGATGCTGATAGCTTGAACTTTAGGTATTTTAGGGCATGGGAAACTTATTGCCGGTGTTAGTTTTGTTCAAACTTGTGCGGTACTGTGTAATATCCACATATAGTATATCGTCGTATGCTATCGAGAGTTGACTGGCTGTGCACGCTAAAGGCATTGGTGTATCTATGCTTCACTATGTTCTGTAATCTCGATAGAGTTACAAATAATAATACATTTATATAGCGCCTTTTTCGCAGAACGCGTTGCAACAACGCTTTAAAACAGAATATGATAGGAAACAATATCAATAAATGAAACCAAGAGGATGGCTTAGCAAGAAAACAAAAACTACAATCTAAGTAAATGAGTTTTAAGTTTAGATTTTAATTCAAAGGCAGTCAGATTCGAACGCATAGATGCAACGGTAGGTCGTTCCCTAACGACGGTCCGATAAAACTAAAAGCGTTTGCTTCTAACAGAGACATGCCGCAGTATACGTTCGTCAGCTCTGGAAAATTGCATAAATGGAGAATATCAGGAATATATGCAGCTGTATTTGAGGCGAGAGCATTGCATAGTGTTAGAATAATTATTTTGAAGCAAATTCGCTGTTTCAAGAGGAGTCGGTGCAGTCTCGCAAGTCTGGACCCTACAGATTGGGGCTGGCATTTTTCGGTTTCCCCTGGTTCAGAAAGGTGCCCCCGGTTCATGCCTCAAATTTTGGGCTCCCCCAGGTTTACTGCCTCTTGGAAATTTTTTTGTTTCCAAACAGTTCAAATTACATAAAATTTGATCAAAATTTGTGCTAAAATTTCGTTCTGAAGCCAAAAATTTCGCAATGTTTTTTAAAATTTGCTTCAAAATAGCTGTTTCTCTCTGTGAAATGCGTTTTGGCAGTGTTTCTGACACGATTTTTAACAATATTTCTGTTTGCAAAATCGGGCGCGCCCCCCGGTCCATACCCCCTGGCAAAAGTTTCAGCGAATGGAGACCCCACAAGATCGGGGAAATATGGTCAGAACGTTTTTGCATGTGACTACTTTGGCACTCTACGAAATGGTTGCGATAGGTGCGCTGAAAGGCTGCAAAAAATTGCATTGCAGTAGTCAATATCAGATAGCTTCGAAATGTGCTTATCAAAGCATAGAATACTGCCAAGCGTTACACCAAGCAACTTGATAGAAGCTGATGGTTGAATCATGATAGCGTTTATTGTGATGACAGGACCGTTGACATGTCGACGCCTAAAATAGAACAAATTGGTTTTAAACTCATTCAGCTTGAGCTGATTTAATTGAAACCATTTGCTTAATTGCAGTAGCAGGTCTTGCATCAATTTTTTATAATGGTAAGATCAGAAATATTGAGATGCTTGTAGATCTGTATGTCGTCAGCATAACTATGAACTTTGAAACCAGTTTCCATTATCAGCTCGATGGCTGGCGCGATAGCTAGCTTAAAAATTATCGATCCGGTCACGCTTCCTTTCCGAGCACCACTGGTTACTATTGCCGCTTTTGATAGACAGTTTCCGATTTCAACGCATTGGCTGCGATTTAACTAACACGACACAAACCACTGAAATGATTGAGAGCTCACTCGAACGCGCCAGGAGAATCACGCTGTTGTCGATAGTGTCGAACGCCTATCATAGATCTATACCAACAAGCATGGTAATTGGAAAAGTGCTTGGGGTAGATTCCCTCAATGATACGGTGTCCTCCTTTCGCATCCATGCTTCCGTGATTGCTAGCAGTTGAAGACGATTAGCAATGATAGTCCTTTGGACGATGGCGGACTTGGTATTTAGTGAACGCGTTTTTAAAGATCCCAAATTGCTAGTCGTACCATGAGCGTCCGTTCCATTCGTTTCGCATGCAGCTTTGGTTCATTTGAGTCGAAGAATCATTGAGGGACGAGCAGGTAGCTGTTGAGGTTGTTGAGATGTTTCTGTTGTCTCTCGTCAATAACGGGTTTACAACTACCAGTAGAGTGAGGTACTCGCCAGTAGCGGGCTGGCAGCTGTCAGAAAAGTAGGATTTCATTATGTTCTCCATATCAGCTCCATTTGCTTCATCGATTGTATTTAGGTCGATAGAATCAATAATATTGACATTGCTTCTGCTAAAGGCACTGGGTTGGGACGTATTTTGAACAGGTTCCTTTGAGGTTTCATCAAATGCGTAGATTCGCGGACGTAGATATACGCGAGAGCGAGCAGCTTTGTCAAGAATGGATCGACGATATTCGATACCAGAAGACCAAAAGGCGGACTTAATGGCAGAGGGTAGGAGGGCTTATTATTCGCAATCATTTAAAGTTTATTATTTTTCTTCGAAAATGATTAATCTTTCAACATCACTTTGTGGTTTTAAAATTTTGCTTGAAAAACAGAGAACGTTATCAAATATTTCGGAACGGAAAGCAATGTATATCATACAGTGTGTGTTTCTAACAGTTGCTTCATTGGATAGATTTTAAACATGTTTGTTTTTGTGCGCTAGTGGCATAAGATGATAAAGCATGTGTTAAAGTCCCGTTTATGGTCTTGTGCTACACCTTTGAAAATTTAATTTCTATTTTGTATTTGATAGTTATTGTTTTTAGAAAATCCACTGCATCAACAAACCGCGTTGTCGATTTTGTATCATTTCAGTGCTGATGACATCTGCAAACCGATGTTTACCTATACTGATGTGATACCAATTGTAAGTTCGTTAACTAAATTGATTTTTGTGTTGTTATATTTCATTTAAACAGGTCAGCCGGCACCTCTAAATGAGAGATAGATGGGAATCGATTTAAACGCCATGGAAAATTTTACTTCACCCAATTCACCTCATCACCCCCAAATCATATATTCTCTCTTTATAAACCCCGTATTGAAAACATTCGATGTAATTCTTTCTCACCCTCCGTTTCCTGGATAGAAAATTGACCCACCTCATTGAAGTCGATGTCGAAATCTGTATTTGGGATTTGAGATTTCTTCATACGGACTGTTGTACACTCACTGACAAAAACATGTGCATAAAAACGTTCGCCAAACGCGGACAAACGTAAACGCAAACAAAATTTGTCGAAATTTAGAACGGTTTTTTATGTTCGTGTATAAACGAATGTAAACACAAACGAAGTTCTAACGTTCGTTTTTGTGCACTTCTACTCATCCGAAATATGTGTGATGTGGAAGCGAATTTTGTCTTTGTCGTTTACCATAATAACTTGCTTACGATACATTGCTCTTGGCACTCAATGGACATACTCACTGATTAATTGGGATGCAAAGGGAATTGTTACCTGAACTGAACAGAAATTTGACGCTAGTGCTATCGAAATTTTTCTGGTGTTGATGGTTGCTGTGAGGCACAAAGTTCGATTCGGGTGTGCAAAAATTCAATGTTTATTAATTTATGTTGCTGCACTGGCTATGTAACTTTCTTCAAAACTCCTTCAAATGACTGTGCCAATCAAGTGCTTACCAGTCCGCTGCTTTTGGTGCTATTGTTACACAGTTAAGGGGACAGAACAAAACTTGAGAAATGAGCATAAAGCTCTGATGTTTCATGGCAAAACTGTAGCAGAAGTTGATCTCTTGTTTCACTACCTAGAAAAAATAGCACGAAAAAAATCGTATATCTCATTTGGGGGCTTTCATTTTCCTATCTGGTGCCTCTACCAAAATATATAACCTCAAGTATTATAGCGGAAAGGATAACATACTCCATAATTGCCCAAATTGACAGGTTACCCAGTAGGTGTGAGTTAATCTAATGTGAAAAAACTGGCATGTGATTGGGATTAGTTTCGAAAATTCATCGATATATCCACGCCGAGTGTTATGATGTATGCCGACATCAAGGGAAATCCACTCCCTTCGTTTCAAAATCCATAATACCAGCAGATTATATTTTTTACTTTTAAGGCGATGAAACTCGCCCTTGAGTATACCGACGACATTCAGAATAAGCCTAACATCAGTCCCAAGCAGAAAGGTTCATCATGGACGGTACTTGAAGAAAAAGCTCTTGCCCTACTGGTGAATTTAAGTCTACATCGGCGTGCTGCCGAAATCATTATCTTGGGCGCTGGTTCTAGGGCACTGGCAACTGCAGCAACGTCAGCCAGATGTGGGCAACATGGTGGCGGCAGTGATGGGCTTAGGAAGCTACTAACTTCCGGGTTTAAACGTCGCCAGCCGTTGTGTTTGAAGATCGCGCGCAACGCATCCGTGCATGAGTCGGAAATGATTCAGGATCGCTTTAAGGTGTGTTTCAACGAAAACAAAAAAATTTGTAAATCATTGATATTTTTTCGTTTGTACAGCAACCACCATGATTTGTAAGAAACTGCACTTTTCCTAGCATACAATACATGGGTCATTTCACGAAACCATGTACTTTTGAAACACCACCTTTTGAAGCCAAAATGAAACGTTTTCGAATGTACAGTGTCTAGACCCCTTTCGATGTAAAAAAACCTGAATTTTTCGAATATCGAGGTCTCTATGCAAAACGAGCTACGTGAAACCTGCTACAGGGGTTGGAAAGGGCCCTCCTGGGGGTCGAATTTTAATCCGAAATAAGTCATTATTCTGTAGTGTTGACGGAGTGACACGCGAACCATGGTCTGTTTTTATGCAAGTCCATCCAAAATGGTCCTAGTCAAGCCATTTGGAGCACTTGCGACCTAAAATTGATGCTGCTAGGGCATTATTGGGGTTAAAATCGACCAATTTAGAACAAGCCTGTCGCAGAAGTTTTTCTAGCGCAACGGAGACAGCACCTACAGATACAATTTTATGCTCACAAACCAACCATGAGCGGGGGACGTCTCAGAAAAAATTTCAGGCAGATCCTTAGGCCTTGTAAAAAATGGCACCCCGATATGTTGAGTCGGGGGGGGGGGCTACACCTCAGGTCGGGGGGGGGCTACAGCTTCCTACAACATGCAACGCGCCAAACTTTAGCTACTTCTATACATTCTAGATGTAAGCTGGTGTAAAACAAATACAATTGGTCTATGACCAGTTTACATTTAAGTGATGATACCAAGGACAATGCGTGTAATAGATGTGCGGGCAGGCAGAAGGGTTTCCTAGCTGCCCAGTTAACAGCACGGCCCCATATCATAGTGCAATGATGATGAACTTATATACTAATATGATTCTTGCGACCTTCGATTACTTTTATTATACATGCGGTCGGGGGGGGGGGCTACACGCCAGGTCGGGGGGAGCTACATTTTCATTAAAAAATTTTTAATAGATGGGTCGATTGTAGTGGGGCTTTACTATGTTTATATCCGGCCTATTGTAAGACTGTATGCTAAATTTGGCTTTTTTAAATTTAAGTTTGGTCAGGTCGGGGGGGGCTACATTTTGCATACCCCATTTTTGGCATTTTATGACCTTCGACCTCATAATGAAATAACACATGGACAGACGCTGATATTGTTTTTTTTCAATAACACCTGTACTGATTGCGATTACCGTTATATAGCATTTTTGGCGCTAGTGCACTTTTACGTTATTTACCAGCGTCTGAAAGCTGCCAGATTTGACCTTGGTCGGCGGGGCTACATGTCACGAAAAAAATTTTCGGAAGCTTGACGTCAGCTTCAGTGTCGATGCTTACTTCCAAGTTTTTCCGGAAAAATTAGCAAATACCAATGGATCACAGTGAAATGAAAAACACATATATGTATCACGTGTTAGCGATACGGCGAACGTTTATATTAGGACATGTGTTTTTGGCTTCATTTGACCAACCCGGGTTGAGGGCCTCTGGCTCCTGCTATGTTTGGGGTACAGAGGTCCACCATACCTCGTTATGATCGTCGGATATGCTATTACTACATCTCACAGCGACATTAAATTTCCGTACAAAAGACTGGTGGTATGGGCCAAAAAGTGCCGATGTAGCCCCCCCCCCGACTAAAATGACATGGTTTCGTGAAATGACCCGCATATTTCTTTCTCATTGACATTTAATTCATTTTCCTGTAAATCTTGCGAAAAGATAATGTAATTTTGGCCACGAATAGCTGTCGTCAACCAGTCCTGCACAAAAACATTTATAAAACACGTAGTTGGGTGATGATCTTCAGGTACTTAAAACAGTTAACGACACTTCACTATTTTCATAGCAGCTTTCAAATGTTACTTGAATTACGTTTTTCCTTCAACCGCCATTATGGAATCAATATAATCTGGTTATCAGTATGCAACGCTTATGTCTTGTCAACAGGCAACATAAGCATAGCAGCTTACTCCATACTTTATTTGAATATATTCTAACGGAAGCTATAGTACTCTCGAGAAAATGATCTTTGCTCGTTCAATGTTCGTTCGCTGCTCGATTTACGTTATAGGACTGTTCGCTCAAAAGGCGGTAACTATTTTTAGCGCGCAATGGCTTGTGCAGCGTTCACAGAAAAATGTGCGCACTCACTGCACATTGTAACACGGATTGGTATGTTTATACCTACAGAATTTATGGCAATAATGCTTATTGCTACAAATTTGTAGTGACACTTTGTTGATTGCATTAAATTTGTGTCAATCTTCACGATTATTGCGCCATTTAAAATTCGGAATTGGTAGCATTATGCAAGGCAGTTGCCACTAGACATGTAGTGATACGCGGACGTGTGATACAGGCGCAGCAATTAGGCACAACTCTACACTGTTTGTAACATACATCATGCTTATTGCTACTGCCGTGGTAGCAATGCTAATTAACAGTCAATACATATGACGTTCGAGGTCGAGATCGCAAAGTGGTCGCCAGCTCTTCGGTGTGTTGTTGGGGGATAGGCCTTTCAGGTAAAGGATCCGCCGGTCGGATTGGGGTGTGCGCATTCGGTGCCGCCAGGGCTTGTAGCCGACCTGTAACAGGTCGAGGGAGAGGGTCCGACGCTTCAATGAGTTGTAATTCCCCGCCCTCTAATGAGCATGTATGATTTAACAAAATGCAAGGAATTGTGGTTGTGGAATTTGATGTTCTTTGAAACAGAAAACCAAAGTACAAAATGCATGTTCGTTCGCAGTGATCTCAATTTTTTTTCGTAAAACGAAAGGTTGCAGTTCTAGGATTTCGGGTAGTTTTGGATAAGAACCCTTAAAACCAGTTTTAGGCACTTTTGTCCAGGAAGATAGTTTTTCAGCTCTTAGGGTTCAAATAAAAGCCAGACCGTCATTACTTTTGTTACGGAACAAAAAATTTGTCGAAATGCACCCAAACGAAAAATAAAGTTATGTATTTACACTTCTGCCAAAATGAAATCTTAATGATTTTTCGCCTTGCACAATCAACAGAAACTGCCCTTGCATCGTTTCGATTATTAACTGGTTCTCTTGATACGATTCCGACAGTTGCTATAATTTCGCAATGCTTTTTGGTCATTTTAGTCCTATCACAAATAAATTCAAATACCACTAAGTCAAAGTACTAAAAATTAGTTTTTCTAAACCATTCATTTAATCCGTATTACATAAATGAATCAATAGGATCTGCTGGCTAATTCTTTCGCTGCGTATAACGTGCACTTTGGTATTTTTGTTAATAAATGTCAGTCAAAGCCTATCTGTGCTGCACTCTTAGCCATTATAAAATCATTAAATGAAAATTCGATATGCACAAACTATAACATGAATAAATAGACAACCTAACATCACAAAATTTCTATATAATTATATATTTCCGCGCATAGACTTGTTGCGAAATTAGATTGTGCTGTGGTGTTCCTAGTACGCATTGCGCTACAATCGCGAATGACAGACAGCAGTGTGATATCTTTTTATAAGTATAAATATAACTAGGGACTGGTCCAAAGCCCAGTTGTTTGAATTCGAAGATGTTACAATTTAACACATAAATAACGAGCCTTTCGTTGTTATTCTTCCGAATCTCGCCATCGGTGGGAAGCAGTGTATAATGAATAATTTACACCGGTGGACCTAACGGAAAAGTTACGGTTTGTACAAAATGAATGACTTCATACGGATTTTTTCGTAATGTTAGTCTACATGAAGGGCACTTCATTTCGCACGACAACATTTATTAAAAATACAACGAATGTAACTCAGTACTAACCCATTTGTAACTGAAAAAATACAACGAATGTAACTCAGTACTAACCCAAATCTAATCTGGCGTTCCCGATTTTTCTGGACAACAAATAACGAAATTTTCCCAATTTGTGACCGCCAAGAGGGTTATTCCCCCTAATCTCGGCAACGGGAGAAAGCATTGGCATATGTCTAATACTGTATGCAGGCGGTCTAAATGACCAGTGAAAATTTGAGCCAAATCGATCCAGCCGTTCTTGAGTTATAGAACTTGCAAAAAATTTTCAAAAATTGGCAAATGGCCATGGGACCCAACTTTGACGGTATATAACTCAAGACCTAGAAGAGCTAGAGCAAATCTGATGCCTCGTACCTGATAGGGCATGAGTAGCTCTATCACCATGCCAAATTTCATTCGATTCCGATAAGTGGTTACATAGCTACACCACGTCAAATTTGTGCAAAAATTTTCAAAATTTCACCATTTTTCATGGTCCACCTGGCGACAGGACCCAAGCGGCTGATATACCTAAAGATAAAGCTCGTCTAGGCAAGTGTTTTGAAACCAAAATCATTGAAATCAAACAAAGGGTCGCGGAGTTATAAGCAAAAATACCCCCAAAATGGGTCATTTTGACCCCTTACCCCTGGGTACCCCCCTTTGGGGGTCCCAGGGGGACCAGGGGTAGGTCCCACCGGGATAAAACCCCCAAAAGGCACATCCTGAGTATATAAGCTTTCATTTGAGCCCTCACTCGTCAAAATCGGCCGACTCTGAGATATCGAAGTCTTGTTTACAGAGAAAAAAACAGACGCCCACTTTTTTGTCCTTACGCGCTGCCTAGTGAGAATTCTCCAATTCCGAAGCTGACGCTTCTACATCTCCGAATTCAATAAGTTCTACATCTTGAAAGTGAAAAAATTTCAGTAAAATTACATAATGTCTATGAAAGTTTATTATAACATTATTAAATTAAAGCTATTCACATTATGCATTTATGAAGTAGTATTTGATAATATTAATTTGGCATTTGAAAATTTATCCAGAGGCTTTTGTTGACTAGCATAAAAATTTTTTAGATTTTTGACATATCATTTTTCAGGCTTTCGAGTGTTTTATATCTTTTGGAAAATACATCTCTTAAATAGCAGCCTGAAAATATATAAAAATAGGCTCTGTTTTGAACCTTTGCATTAATTTCGGTCATGCAAATTGGAAATTATATAGTGTTGTAGTTAATAAATAACGATCGAACTCACTTTGCTGGGCATTGTCTCATTGAAATTGCGCGTTTTTTCTAGTAAGCTGCCGAAATGGTTCAACGATTGACGCTAGGTCCTTGATGAATTTCCCTTTATAGTTTATCAAGCCGAGGAACCACAGTCCTTTTTATTCATTGGAGTGGGTGCGTCCCGCATTTCAGCTACTTTTGCAGTGTCCGGCTTGATTCTGCGGTCTTTGTCGACGAGCAGCTTCAAAACCGTGACTTCCGGTTGACCGAATATTGATTTCGAAGTGTTAATCCGAACTGATTGTCATTGAGCCGCCTCAGGACTTCGCCTAGATTGGAGTCGGATATGGCGATTAACGACCGCAAAACGAGAACGTCAAATGAGGATGAGAATGTGTATCGCAACGCCCATCGGGTGGTTTAGAAACGTAGTTGTGAAACACCAAGGCGGAATCTAGTAGGCCTTCGGTAAACAATTGTACGCGTAGGGATAGTCGGACCTGCTGTAGCCGTGAACCTTCGATTGTCGTTGTCTAGCTGTATGCGTAAATAGCCACGTCGTAGGTCGATTAGCGATTTATATTTGGCACCCAAAAGCTGCCCGAGTAGATCGTCGACACAGGGAATCCTGATATCGTTCTGTAATTATGAGAGGATTGAGTGGTGAAAGGTCTGGTTGAATTCGCGAAGAAGAACGCGGGAGAGATTGGTTGCTAAGGTCCGGAAATTCGCGGAGAAGAACCTCGACTTTTATTATGACACCGAGGAGATTTGTAGAGCGGAACCATCGGTTTGCAAACCCAATGCGTGGATGAGATCCAAGCCGGCAATCTGTTTGACATGACGTAGATGGTTGCTCGACCAATTTTTTGGCTAACATTATCAGCTGATTTGATGCTTCCGAGAATGCCTCTGATCATCGAACTGTCGTAGATGTGAAGATTCGTGTTTGTTGTATCGGTGTAACCAAATATGTTTGAAATAGCTCTATCGCATCGTCACCACTTGAGCGGTAGTGTCGACGATTGCTATGTAATGTTCACGACTACCAGGAATTACAATGCTTGACGTCATTCGCCCGATTGTACCGATTGATTAGGCGTAACCGTTTTGCAGACTGCATTGACTGTTGATCGCTGTCGTTGTTATCTTGTTTTTACTCACTGGGATGTGAAATGGTTGAGGTTACCGCATTGTGTGCACGTTTGACGTTGCGCCGGGCAGTTGGGGTCGTGATGTTTCTGTGTTCGAACCGCATCTAATGCATTGATTGTTTTGGCTACTCGACTTGGTACTTGACGATTGCTGTGACCTTATTTTGTGAACTCTGACAGCCACTGTCATTGCTAACCTTTGGTAGCGCACCGCGATTGGGGTTGGAATTCGAGCGAAGATTAGTTGTTGAAGAGCGCTGTACTTGCTGCACTGATGATGTTGGACTACGTAGCATTGCAGCAGCTTGCGCGGCTGAGTCGTCGGCTCGCATGATCGTCAGAAACTTGGTTAGGTCGATCGCATCTCAAACAATCAAATTCTCTTGAATCGTCTTTGACGCTCATCCGATAACAGACTGTATCGACAGATATCGATTGTCACTATTCCCGTAATCGCATTCCATGGTCAGCGAACGTATCTCCGTGAAGTAGTCGTTGATTGATTCGTCAGTGCCTTGGTACCTGCGACGGAACTTGTAGTCGGCTCGGACAGGCCTGACCACCCCATGGAGGATTTGTTTGGGTTCAGCAACGTGCGCATCGAACGGCAGCGCCTGATCGTCCTTGACCTTACTAGCATGAAGGACTCGCCTGTGTTCGGTATTCAGGAACGTTCGTAGCAACAGCTTCATATTAATTGTCGTCGAGTATTAGTATAGTTTATTTTACCGTGAGGAAATCGGATACGTCGCTGAACTACAATTACCACTTGATTGTATGTGCGCCGGGAGTCTGCATGATCGATGTGGGTTGCGGCACCATGATTCGGAGTTGCGTCTGAGCTTCGTTCAACCTGATCGCTAATTGATGTAATGGCCTTGAATGGTCAAACCATAAATTATTTCCTTCATTGCATACCACAGTGAAAAAGCAAGTCCATTCGCGATTTACAAACACAATAAATAAGTGGAAAACCATGATATATAACAGTAATTGCATGTGCTGTGCGATAACAGTGTAGATGACTGAAAAGTAAATGTAACAGCCCAAACTAAATGACAGTTTCATATGTTTATATAGCAGTGTTTAATATGGCTAATTAGATCTTATTAATTAGCCTACGAATAAAGCTCACTTGATTTGCATATATATTTGCAATCGTTTGAACATCGACACATCGAATTGTTGTCTTTCATTCATTTCACTACCCCGTTTCTTCAAATAACAAGACTTCCCTTTTTGTATATACTGTAGTGCTTTAGGAAGTAATTGGTGAAATTGCATCAGCAATTCCCGAGTTGCCTGTTGAAATGGCTATAGAATGTACTGGCATTTTGGCGAGCGTTACGATTCCAGGACTCGATTATGTAGCGCTGTTTAAGCAACACGGACTCTCAAAATGGATTGTCAATAAGCTAACCGCTTACTGCGATGGTAAGAACAAGAACAAAAAACTGTTTTGGATAAACTTAACATTGTGAAAAATATTTATATGTCTGAGATATGAATGTCTTATGTAATTGTCTTGTGTGACCGCTGCTTTGTCGCATTTGCATCGGTCCGTCGTGTATACTAAGCGACCAGAGTTTCCACTGAGAGTGTTAGGAAGAAAAATCACTTTTTTTTGTCTGTCGGCGTAAATCATAACACATCTCCACAAGGATAGAATTTTTTGTTCCTAACAATCATAGTAATGATATTGTGGGCATTTCTCGTACACTAAAAGCTCCGACCTCATTCTCTCTGTCAAAATGGCGAAAAACTTGCGGGTACCGTGTTTTATAAGTCATATGTCACGATAGAGGCGTTACGTCAAAAAACGAAGACAGACATCCGGAGTTAGCTCATCGAGATCCCCTGCCAGATTGCTAAACAGCATCTTTTCGTTGGCCCACTCCCTCAGCCGCTGCGGACTCGAATATGATTTCGGACTCTGCCAGGAATATCGACTTATGATATTTCAAAAAGTCTTGGCATTTTGTGTCTTCAAGCAAGTGTGTTAAATGTTACAAATCATGTCTAATTTGATAATCTAGAATCCAACTTTAGTATATTATATCTTCTCAACGGTTTTGCGGGTGTCGGACAGATTGCCAAAACGTAGTCTTCGGCTAGTTATTAATAATTGAGCACATGGTATCAGGAAGAAATACCTATATACTGGCATTCCCAAACTAGTCCCAGATCGAACTAGGGGCGAGAAATTGGGCTTTCCTCAGATCTCAGCTAGGCGGACTGGGGGACGTAAAACCACGAAAATGCCATAAACGACCGATTCACAGTAAATATACAATAATAATCACAATAGTGAAATTCTACAAACGACGGCTATTATAGTGTTTTTAGCCCCGTGGGGTAAAATTTTAGGGATTTTTCAGTCCTATATGGAAAAATTAACATATTGTTTGCCTCGCAGACACAAATTGTCGTATTTTTAGTCGTGCAGAAAAATACCTACAGACATGAGGAGTGATGCCTGACCTGGGGAAAGCCAAAGATACCTGCAATGGTGCTGGAAAATCTGGGAAACCGAAATACCTATGGCCTTATGTGGGAAAGCCATTATATCGGTTTTCCGGTGCGCTGAATACTATGGTTTAATGTTCTTGACTCCAGTATAAACATTTTATGTCTTTTCAGTGCTCTTCATTGGGGTTAGAGTCGATGAATCGGAGTTCCAAATTGTAGTGTACTGGCTCCTCCAAACTGCACAAAATTATGCCTGGGACATGAACTGGGAGACCATAAATTATTGTAACTTCTCATAAAATATGAAATGTGTATAACTTAACCACTGGCTGCACTAGTAGATATGCAGCAAGAGAAAGTTGAAGCTATTTCTGTCCCCGCAGGGAGAGTTTCAAGATGTTTGGCGAAGGTAATAAAAAGTCGTATTTTTACCCTACAATAAAAATTCATCAATTTTTGGCTTCGGGGCAAAGTAGCTGGAGCGAAGTTTCGATCGATTACTTTGCACCTATTTCTGGCAGTGACTTTAGATAAAACCACGCGCCGTCCGTTTTACTTAGGCTAGCCATATACTATGGACTTGTCGAGGTCTAGTTTTTTGAATTCTGAGTGTATTCTACAACAACATAGAATGAGACCTGTATTTTCATTGGAGATATGGTCGTTTACGACTAATTAGTTCTCATGGGCCCTAATCCTAGATCCAACAGTAACCTAGTGCGAAAGCTTTATTCAGTTTTATAGAGCCTTATTGCTCTATAAAAAGAACCTGCTTTTACCTAAATGTCTACAGATAAAATGCTCTTTTGTCGGTCCAAATTTTGACTCTGAGCCTTTCATCCCACTTTTACGGTAAAAAGGGGTTGGAATTCGTTTTCAAGAGAATACATAGAAATTCCAAAGTTTTCGTTTGAGCTGTGGCGCGAGATGATCGGACACTGTAAATTTGAGTTATGGATGCCAAACAAGTGATACACAGGCAGTCCCATATTTCGCCATATGATGAGTACCAATGCTTTGTTATCACGCAGAATTCAAATATTAGTGTTCAGGATGAAATTAAAAATAAAATGACGTCGTACTGACGAAAATTTGGCCGCGATTCCCTGTTAGACGACCTTCGCAATGTTTTTGTAACTTCGAGTGAAAACAATATTATGGATTATAACTCAAAGTTGGCTTACATATTCTGTTTCTAATTTATATTTTGATAAGCAATA
>JASANE010012770.1:0-62413 GCA_030248225.1 Trileptium ribeirensis
CGTACGTTTCAGTTACGTATTGCTGGTTCTTCGGCAACACGCTGAAACTCAATGAGTCTAAGACCCAACAGATTTACTTTACCAGACGCCCAGGGCCTACACCATCGCTGCAAATTCGTAACGTCGTTATCCACCCGTCAGAAACGTCAAAATACTGGACGTCACTCTCGACTATCGGTTGAGTCTCAGAGAACACATCACTGCTCTGTCAGGTTTCTGCACTTGGCAATTACGGGATATTAGCCGAATGTGGCGCCGCCACGACAACGACGCAGCGCAGCTTACTGTGAGGGCCTTCATAATGGTCCGCATTGACTGCTGCAATGGACTATTAGCTTCTATGTCAAGCACTCATTTATTGCCTCGTCACCGCCTACTCCGCAATACGGCAAGAGTAACTCCTGTACAAGTCGATGGGTGCATATTTGTCCGATACTACGAGAGCTACTGTAGTGCAAGTCCGATAGCTAGTGTAATACTTGCTACCGTTCGAACAACGTGTCAGCTTCAAAATAGACTTGTTGGTTCGAAATGCTCTGCTCTACGAAACAACAGTGCATATTGCCGAGATGATTAATACGTCGTTCTCGCCTCGTCTTGCGAATGAACAAATCCTTCGGATTGACATCGCCGAAAACAACAGCTTCTGGTTCCTTGGCCCATCGGCTTCAAATAGTTTGCCACAAACACTAAATGGCAGTACACTCGACGTGACAGATATTAAAGCAAAGCTGAACCCTCACTTGTTTCCCAGTTCGCCAGAGTGATATTACAAACTTACTTCATTCTGACTACTGTATATTCTGACAATCTCTTGCGCTTTTGCGAGAAAAGCGTGTTATAAATGCCACTATTATTATTATTATATTTTATGTGCATTGGGGGTGTTTTTTACCGAATGGAAACAAAAAGATTTGGCAAGGGGCGATGTACTCTGGGAGCCCAAAATGTTACCAGGGGAACGAATCGGGGCACGACTACTGTATATTCTGACAATCTCTTGCGCTTTTGCGAGAAAAGCGTGTTATAAATGCCACTATTATTATTATTATATTTTATGTGCATTGGGGGTGTTTTTTACCGAATGGAAACAAAAAGATTTGGCAAGGGGCGATGTACTCTGGGAGCCCAAAATGTTACCAGGGGCACGAATGGGGGGCCCCGCCAAACCCCCCCCACCCACCAATTTCGAGAGCCCAATTTATGTCTTAATCATGTACAATGGATATTGTTCGTCTGTAACTTAAATACATTTGTATAAACTATTATAAATGCTTTTCGGTACAGACAAAAATTTGTTATGCCGACTGTATAACGACAAAATAACATACATGTTGTTTAGGTGCAACTTGGCGGAACCATAAACAGATAGGGTAATAATTGTCTACAGGCTACTGTGGCCAATTGGATCCCCAGCTTAGGATTTATAAGCTCACTTTATCGATTGTGATGTCTTTATAACAGTAGTGCCGTCGTGTTCCTTGTAGATAAATTTGTCTATTGAAACGTCCATATTTCAGCGGGCTAAGCTTAAATTTAGTGTTGAAAACTTTTATGAGTAGGCGAAGTAAATGAATTGAATTTTGAGTGAATTGATTGAAATGATGGAAGTGAAGAATTCTTACTAGCCGCATGATAGTGAAATTTGACATTATCAGTTATTGGATTTTTGACAGGTATAACTCAACCTTGGTTGGCGGATTGATTTGCGCTATAGCTTATTTGACCGACCTTTGGTTGCGTGCGAAACCCAATTTCAGTATCTTCCTCCAAAAACGGATCGAAGGGGTTTGGGTCGCGGCCAAAGTAAAAATATAACGAAGTTAGTGCAAGTTACAGATGATTACACATAATAACAACTTATAGATGAAACCGGGCTGGGCCCTTTGCAAGTCGGTCTGTCCGTTCCGTAGCATTAATCGTTTTTAAAAGCACGAATTTAGGTTTATAATATTGCGATGTACTGAGTTGATAACAGTTATTCCTTTTTGCGAAATATTGTGGGTGTGCATAAATTTGTTTCAGAATGGTACTTTGTTTCAAAGTGCTGTATTCAACGACACTGTAAACATAGTTGAAGATGAAAGCGGATTCAATCCTGAAACGTAAATAAATGTATTACTGTTGTTTTCTCACAGTTGTCTGGTTATGTTTTGCGTCGTTTTGCAGAGTTCCACAAGTATGTGCCGGTTGGCACTGTTTACTTCAGCGAGCAAACTCGTGTCGATTTATAGTGAACTAGATTTTTTGTTAGTAGAACTGCTAAGTTTACCGGTGTAATGTGACAGGCACAAATCAAAATGTCATTTATTTTTTGTTGCAAATTCGGTCAAATCATCTCAAGTTTTGGTTGGAAAATTTTTTAAAACCTCGAGGTATCTGAAGTTAATGGTCATGAACATGGTAGGGTATTGAATAATGCTGCAAGTCCTGGTGGGGATATAAATGTAGTAGTCCAAGAACCTGGTGCTCATGTTCATCATGGAGTTAATGACACTCCATTTCTTGCCATTTGCGAAGATGCTGAGTGGGTGTTTCCAGAATTAGTTTAATTTCTTGTGACACAGTTCACGGTACATTTGCTTATGGCGATTGTGCTGTTCTTTGGTCACCCGACAGGGTGATCGTCGGTAGAACCGCTCAAACCGTCTAAGCAAAGTCTTGGCTGCATGGCATTCACTTTCAAACCATGGGGACTCGGGGCGGTCCCGAATTAGTTTGGGTTTGACATGAACAAACATGTCGACAATACTCGACAGTGCAGAATAGAGGTAACTGACGTGGTGATTTATCGAGTCGCTCAAGGGTAGCGCAATTGGAGACAGAGCTGTTCAAATAAGTCACTGTCCACCGAATTCTAGCATCAAAACTGGATGGCAGTTGTTTTTGATTTGGAGTTAAGACGATGGTTAAGGTTCAAGATTACTAAATCATGATCGGACACTGCACATTAGCTTATTGTCACATTCGCGAAAGATTGCTGTCGGTGAACGAGAATATAAGGTACAACGTATTACCACGGTCGTGGGTCGGGCCAGTAACATGCTGAGTCAGACCATAAGAGTCCATAAGTGCCATAAGTATTTGTGAACTATCTGGTATGTTGAAATCACGTATAATTAGTAGATCGGATGTGTTGATCGCCAGTAGAAACAATAGTTGCGCAAAATCAGTGTAGAAAGTGTTAAGTGAAAACTGGGACGGTAAAGGACATGTAAGGTGACGGAGACACCATCCATGTTAGTAGTTCCATACATGAATTCAAAACTATCACAAGCGTATGCCGATACGTCTTATGATGCCTTGAATTTAGTGAAGTTCTGTATATGACTGCAAGATCTCCACCAATTCCAAATGTTCTCGGCTTTCCACAGCTTGAGAAAGACGTGGGAGTACATTCGCGCAGCCCAAGAGAGTCCTCGTTGCGCATTCATGTCTCCGTGAGTACCAACAAGATAAGGTCGCGGCCAACGACGGTTTGGCAAACGAGCGCTGACTTTCCAGACAGCGATCGAGTGTTTAATAGGCCGAATTTTGCGGCTTTCTGATTAGCTGCGCCATTATGGCATCCAGAATTTAGTCAATAATCGGTGTTACTTGCAGCAGCTGAATTGTTCAACCTTGCGAGACGTAGAATTATTCGTGGCTTGTCAATATGCGTTTGAGAAGCAGACTCGCCAGCTTCAACACTGACCGGGTCGCTGTCACAGCCTTCTTTAATTATAACTGACGACGAATATGATTTGGGCCTGCTTCGAAAAACATTGCTGCTGTGGTCATTACTGATGTCGTGGCTGTTTACCGTTTCGCAGATGGTGTTGTTTTCAGCGGCAATGGTTGTTGGTAGATGACGTACCTTCATTTACTGCGGACCGTAGCGGTTGAAGATTCAGGCGCGATCGATCTGCATCGCCTAAAATGAAGCGGCGAAATTCGACATCAGCGGGCCAATACGACGGGTCGACCACTGGCGACAGGAATGTGCAAGTGACGACCACATGCAAACCGGTATCTGAAGCTTGGGTTTTCATTTTGAAAACGTACAACGGCGTGGCGCCTTTTTCGGACATTATTCGGCGTACGCCTAGATCATGGAATCCGGCCCAAAAGCGACGAACGAGCAGGTGAGCGTGTGGAGGCGGTTTGGCTACAACATCGGGTGACGGAGATCCTGTCCCAATAACACATCGACCACCTGGTTCTCCGGTCCGCTTTTGTCTGGTCTTTGACAGATTCGCCGCCCGAGTTTCACTGCGCGTGACTACGGACTGCTTGCGACGACTTCGACGATGCGACACGGTGATAACATCGTTATCATCATTGTCGCCTTCGATAGCGGTAGGATTGAGCAATGGCATTTGATTTGCACTGCTGTTGCTGTTAGCGCTGTCGTTGTTGTTGGTGCGCCATCGTTCGGAGCGCGGTCGCATCGCGTTGTTTCGGCTAGTGGCAGCAATAGGATACTACGAACTCTGCTACTAAGTGGCTTCGCGAATGTCGCATGCCGATGGAGCGTCATCCGACAACAAATAAACGACGACTTTCAGGGTGTTCGTGTCGGTGCAGGCGGCGAAAAGATGCGACAGGCGCCCTCGCAGAAGATCCAGCTCGTCGGTTGGCGTCATTTCAATGTCGAATATGTACGTTGCCCGGGTCGACTGCTTATATATATCAGGGAGTAACCGGAATTCCGGTGCCGGCGAAAATCGTGTTCCGGTTGCGGTTCCGGCAAAGGGCAAAAACCATACCGGAAAAGGAATTTCGGTTTAAAATTTTCAGATTCTTGTTTGATCGGCAGTCCAAACATTATGTAAAATACACAATGACCAAGTGCCAATACAACCAAGCAAAAGAAAAGATTAACTCAACAATTTACAGTGTGAAACGTAGGTAGGACACATAGTTTCAGCAGGAATTTTTATGTTAACCTGCACGAGTTAACAAAACAAAACCAGGTCGATGCTTGTAGCAGCTATTTTACACATACACAAGTCTGCGGGGTATGTTAGATTTTAGCTGGTCCTATTCGGCAACAGAGTATAGATTATGTGGAAGTACTTAGCTGTAAGCTTGGTTAACATAAATTGCGTCAAGCACAAGCCAGTGCGCTTGCAAACTTTGTAAATCAGTCTACATTGAAGTAAACTAACGTTATCTGCAACGCAGCCAGAAACTGCATCCTTGGCAATGAACTGTATTCATTGAAACTGTGTGAGCAGTATAACAGTTGGTCTCATTTATAGCATTGTGGTGAGAAAGTTATCATCATTATCATCTAAACGCTAGTCAAAACGGGGTCTCTGACTACTGATCAGAAAATTATAGTATATACCTTGTATTATTTTATCTTAGAACCATATATACCAATAATGTCAAGTTTCCTACAGAATAACATGTAGCAAACGTATGTGTAGTAAAGGGAGGCGACTGGAAACATAGCGAAAGTGTTTCTTCTACAGAGCGAAAGTGTTTATTCTACGCTCAATGCGTTATAAGCACATTCATTTTGACGCAATATACGCAAGAGTATATAGTGGAAGGCATTTTTTGCTCTGGGGGTACAAAAACTGACATATTGATCGATAAATAAACATTATTTAGCTTCCTCAGTCTCTTTAAAGTTCCACAAAGGCAATAATGCCATCACAATACCTTAAGTTTAATCTAAAAGTTATTTTTAACACATTTAAATCCACTGTACCTGCATTTCTTCCTTCATCTGTTTTACTACATATACGTTTCGAAGACCAGGTTCCGGTTCCGGATCCGGTTTAAATGGACGGTTCCGGTTATTCCATGATATATATATTAATAGGAATTATATTGCCTGAATGGACTTGCCGCGAAATTAGAATTATAGGGTAAGATTATAACAGCTATTAAGTAGTCCGGCGTAACGCACCAGAACGTGTATTCATCTTTGTTCTTCTGACTGAATGCAATAAAATATGACCAAAATGTGCATTAAAATTACGTCATGAACCCAAGTGTTTCGTAGATTTTGTCAAAATTAGCTTCAAAAACACTTTTTCTCTCCATCAAAAGCTTTATGACAGTGTTTTTGACACGATTTTTAGTTGTTTTTCTCTTGGCAATATGCCCCTGCCAAAATTGAGTGCCTCGCGACTCGGAACCAGGGGCACCGTTTCATAACCCCTGCCAAAATTTTCAGTGAATGGAGAGCATATATATAAACATCTTTGTAAGTCACCATATCGAAGATTAGTCAACACATTATTTGCCGTAAATTTAAAAGTGGGGCAGCACAAAAGTTCGGCTGTAGCAAAAATCCTTCAGTTAACAATTTGCACAGAAGTTTTGAGTGCAGTAGCAAAACGCGCCATATCAGTTTAAAATGTCCGTCACTCACGTCCATCAAGGCAAAAGAGCCAAAAAAGGCGATTTTACACCTTTGCTAACGGTTTTAGCGTTTTACGCTAAAAACAGAAACAGACGTTAAAAACATTTTTGAAATTTTCATATTTCGAGGCGGGGGGAGCCGTTTCTACCAGGGTCGGTGAGGGAAGCAGATGATGCTACTCCTTGCAAAATACAGCGTCCCTCAGCTCCAAACCAGGCCACCACGGTAAAATTTTCAAAGAATGAAGAAGCCAGACCCCATAGACCTTGTTTATATAGATACTATTATTAATACGTACTCTTCCCGTATAGCCACGGCCCACACAAAAGCCCATCGTTAGTGAACAAGCAAATGCTATATATTATAAAATACATGCGAAAATACATTTCTTGCTAATGTTTGTGTATGAAGGTAAACAATGATACAGCAAACTAACCACGTCGTGGTAGTGCAGATTGATCGACAAACCAAAGGGTCGTCCAGCTAAATCATCTGCTGGCACAAAAGCATAGTCGAATGTTGTTTCCGTCCCAACTGAAACAACTCTATTCAATGTCGCGGCAGTGTACTAAAATGAACAGTACAACACAAATAAGAAACTAAAAAGAAAAATTCCTGGTTCATAAAAATTTATTAGTCTATTTTCGAAAGCCAAACTTAATATAGCAGTCATATTGAATACCGTAGTTGTTATCATATTGAACATCACCAATAAAACGCAATTTTAGCAAAAATAAAAAATGTTCAATAATTATCAAAAGATATAAAAATGCGGCGATGAAATTTGAGATTACACTGTTTGCTTCAAGTGCTACGTATTTTGAATGTGTATATTATTTCCAAGCACCCATTGATCCGTTGCGAGTGTATAGTATCTCAGTAAACCATGATGAGCTGCTAACCGCAGCTACTAAGCCTAGCCTGGATAAAATAACTAGTTTTGAAGTTACAATTTGAGGTCATTGAGCTCATTCAAAGACTCATGAAGCATAATGCGAAAGAAGTACATTATGGGTAACGAATCGGCCATTTCTACAGAACATTTTAAAACCGCGGAACTCATTCGTTTACTTCAATGAACAAAAGCACGAAAACTTTAAAAAATAAAGAATTTTATTTAAGAAAAATTAGTATTTCACTAGTCATATTTTACATCTACAGGTTGAGTGTGAAGGCATTTATTTTCTGCAGAAACAAAGTGGTAAACATTAGCTAAGCTGGAAAGTGAAACTAACAAATGTGTGTAAAATCAAAATATGTGGCACTGCAGCATATTGACATCCACTTATTGTTGATCTTTAGTTCCTGCGTTCATCGAAACCCAGTCGTCTATGTATTAAGCTTATCATTACCCCAACAGCAAATAAATGCAAACAGCTCAGGTGTTATATGTTCCCCAAAGTTTCTACCGGGATTCCATTGTAGGGAGAAAGGGAAATTGACACATTTTGCCCGTCTGCCCCTCGAACGCTTGACCCACTTAAATATTTGATTTTGACCCAGAGAAAGTTTTTCTCGGACCAAAGAAAGGTGCAATTTTAGTGAATTTTGACATCACTTGTATACATTTATGTACATTTTGACATTTAAGTGAAATTTGTTTTCCATCTCTGTCATAAAATGCAGGATTACTGATGCAGAAATGCAAATAACTGGGCTCTTCATTCGCTGAAAATTTTGCAAGGGGCATAAACCTAGGGGGCATCCGATTTTGCCAACAGAAAAACAGGCAAAAGCGTGTCAAAACCATGCCAAACCGCTTTTCATGGAGAACGAGCGATTTTGAAGTAAACTTTGACAAAATTTGCGTAATTTTTTCCTTCAGGACGGAATTTTAGTTCAAATTTTATGTACTTTGGGCGTGTTTTACCGAGTAGAAACAAAAAATTTGCCAAGAGACGATGGACCGAAAATTTTGCCAGGGGGCACTAAACGTAGAGCACACAGTTTTTGCCACGGGGTATTTGAAAATGCCAGGGCTCCACCACCCCTCCCCCAATTCCGAGAACCCAGCATAAAACTACACATATATGTCAAAATATAATACAATATATAAATATAGTAGTAACTCGCAAACAAGGGTGAATTGGAGTGAACGTGGTTTCATTGAGTGGTTATTATGTATAATCACTTGCAACAGGCTTTGTGTGTGATGTATAATACACTAAAATCTCTGTACCTCTTAATCCACTGAAAAACCTAAAACCTTGTCGAGCCTAAACCCATCAAAACTGAAATTGCACAAAGTATTCGTTCTAGTCTCTAGATAACCAAGTCATCGTATTCATCGTACCGAGAAACCTGTATAAAGAACATGCCCTGAACGCAATACAAACCAGACTACTGATGATAGATTATATCCAGGCAATCGGGTTCATTGACCATAAATGCGCTGAAAACACCTGAAAAGATATATGATCAAATTGGATGCCAAATAGCAAAACCGTCGTACTCAGCGTGCTTGATAACCTGATAGACAATTGTTATAAGGTTATAAGATAAAAACATGCCGAAATTTGAAATATCGCTATTTATGGCAAAGGGTCGGTGAGCCATATTCGGGCTCACAAAGAGTGGTCATCATAAAAACCCATGGCCGGTTAGGTTGTGGAACTCGATGAGCTCAGTAATGGGTCGATTTTTGGATGAGAAGCGAGATATGGGCTCCGAAAGACTGCTACCCGTATGGCCAAATATGGCAAAGAACCCTTAAAACCTGTTTTTTGCCATTTTGATCTTCGGGGTCAGAGCTGTTTCGTTCACTAAAGGGCACATCTTCATCACTTTTGCTATAAAACAAACAAATTTTAAAGAATTCCATCCACCCCGCGATGAGCTATGAATGACAGGAAAAGCCATTTTCACGATTTTCCTACTACACCATCAGTAGGAACTAGGTTCGCTACGCTCGCACCTTCGCTAATATAATGCTTATGTAATTGAAATCGAGCGAGTAAAGTGTGCGGACTGTCCACTGATGATGCTAGGTGAAAATTGTGAAATTTTTTGTCTGTCGCTTCCATTCATAAGTCATTTTCGGATGGACGGATATCAACCAAATTTTTGTTCGATAGTAAAAGTGATGTGATCTTTAGTAGAACGCGAACAGCTCCGACCCCATCTTCCAGGTCGAAATGGCAAAAAACGGTGTTTTAACGGTACTTTGCAAAATCTAGCCATACGGACGCTAGTGTTCCGAGCTAATATCTCGCGACACAGGCATCGCATCCAAAACTGGAGACCACCAGCCAGAATCGCGTTTATGGGACTACTCACTGTTGCGCTGTAGGCCGGAGCATTGTTCTTCGACACTCTGCCAGAAATAGAGATTTTTCAAATTTCGCAATGTTATTGCTTGTTTTTACCTTACAATGAGTGCCTATTAGGTTATCAAGCATGCGGAATATGATGGGTTTGCTATCTGGAGTCCAACCTGACTATATTCTACCTTTTCATGGTGTTTCAAGGGCTTTACGGTAGACCAACCCAATTTCCAAAATGTAGTGCGATTGCCGTTGTCTGATAAGGTATTACGTGCAGGACATGAATAATGATCTATGCAACTATTTCTGAAGGCTGGATACAATGATTTGGTTATATAGAGTCCATCTTGCATATTTAATGCTTTTTCATGTGTTTCCAATGGGTTTAGAATTAATGAACCTGATTTTCCGAATATAGCCTGTCCTCTGTTGTTTGGTTACGTATTGCGTACAGGTAATTGAGAATTGTCTATATAGGTTTTTCCGTGTTCTGAATACGACAGTTTCTAGACACCAGAACAAATATTTGATGTGCATCAAATACATCGTGATACAGGGGATTAAACAAGATAAATATCAATCCACGCCAGCTCCTTTTCACCCTCGCTTGCGACATAATACGAATATTTAATATTAAAAATATTTAACCCAACTGACCTTCTCCTCCCCCCGAACTCAAGGTCAGATAAGACACAGAAAGCGTCCTGTATTGCCAGAGCCCCGTCGGAACCCCTATGTGACCAACATGATTCTTTAGGTAACTAATGATTAATAACCATATATGGGTTATTGCCATTTCAAAAATATTACACTGTTTATGATTATTGGACAAACGCGCAGAAAAATTCATTCGGTCTTTAAGTCTAACGCTATATAAAAACGTACATTTCTAATGTAAAAACTATAATCCATTGGAAATCTAAACGAAGCATCCAAGCTGTCGACAATGAAGTCCATGTTTCCTTTGTTGTAAAATCCAACAAGAAGTTTTACAAGAACACCAGCAGCAAAATCTGAAACGTGTGCTATATACTTAATATCTGATTAGGAAGCAGTCACTAATAACACCATACTGACTGTAGGCATTGCATTTCACATGATATTTCATAAAAATACGGTTTTTGGGCCACAAACCCATCGTTAGTCTATCTTCAACTTGTATTTATGCATAAATTAATCACGATTTCTAATAAAGAAAAATACAGTTGAGCTTCCAAAATGATTGACCCGATTTGGGTTCTCCCCAACCTCGACCTGACAACAGATTTCAACTGTTTTCTTCATAACAGCGCTAAATTCGTTCCATATCTCTATAAATTACTTGCTAAAATATATTAACTTGACATTCTCTGTGCTTAACAGGACTTTGAAGCAAGCTTCTGGCCTGTTCAAGACCGAGGGAGGGGTGGAGTCAACATCCTATACTTCCATCTTCGTCCTCCCTCATTCGCCCGAAAATCCAATATCTAAAAGCACTGATTATATTAATGTCTTTAACATCATGTTTTCGGTAGAGTGCATACTTTTAAATATTAATTATACAACTACTTCTAATGCTTAAAATTGCGCCAACCTAAAAATATTCGTACGACAATAGCAAAACACGAAAATATGGAAATGTTTAGAATATAGAACAAAATTTGCCCCCTTTCTTTGTAAATTTTCCCTGATAATGACCGCGAGGCCTTCCAATACACCCCACTCATCGGAAGAATGTAAAAAAGCAGATATCGAGTTGAAACTTCAAACTTTACATACAAAAAGTCCTCTTATAACAATAAAGATGCATTTATCAAAATTTATGGCGCAACATAAAAATTTACACATAATATTACAAGTTAGAAAAATTCAATTAACGAGAATTGGAAAAGGAACCCCTAACCTTTGAAAAATATATATTTTTAGTTTCAACGTACAAAATCAGTTTGAAAAATCATATTTGTCAGTGCAATTTTTTGCTACATGTTAAATGGGAATTTTTAAGTCATAACAATGATCTTTGTTATTTCATTCATTAAAATATCGAAAACAAGTAGAACATCAAACCCTTGTTGAAAGAAAATTTTTACCATATTCTCTCACGTCGTTTGATAGTTATTTCACTCACTAAAATATCGAAAACAAGCAAAACTCTGAGCTTCTTACGGCAAACCTAAGTTTCCATTAAACCGCTAAAACAAAAACAGCCCTTTGTTTCACCCTTTGGTAAAAAAAGCGCTATTTTTTCATTAAGTAAAGCTGGAAACTAAAAGTAGCTGCAAATGAGGTCAGATATCGGGTTGTAAGCTGAAGCTTTACGTAAAAAATCTTCATGACACAATAATACCTTTACCAAAATATATAGCGCCATGTTAAAATTTGCATGTGATATTAATTCTTCTTGACATTCTACAATACTTTGCAGAACGTACTAGGTGCATTTTGATAAAGTTAAAATTCGGAATTATGCAGATTTCTGAGATTGCTAAGTTGCAGAATCTAATTTGCGGATCTACAATCATTTGCTACACTATTTAGGTATGAAAAAATAGCATTCGCAAAGTTTCTGCTCGGCCTGATTGTGCTATGTAAAAAAAGCCTGTGAAATCAAACGCGGCTCTGTAACCAAGTTCAGTCGCATTCGGTTATTATTCAATATCTTGTTTGTTTCTGTTGTTCCATTTTGGGATGGAAGCCTGGAAAATTATAGACTGTAGGAACACTCGTTCGTGCCCTTTGGCAAAAATTTTGGACTCCACTGGTTTTTTAATTACCCTGGTACAATTTTTGTTTCCTCTACCAAAAAAACATTCAGTTGACATGCAGGTAAGATCGGAAATAAAAGCAATTTTTTACGAATGGTTCGCGAAAAATTGGCGACTAATTTTTGAAAAATTCTAAAATACCGATTGAACTGCAGTTATAATTTTCGTGAAGAATTCGTGAAAGTTTGCTTTTATTTCAAAGCGTCATTATAAAAAGTGAAAAAGTTATATACAAAGATTTCAGCCTGTATATAGCAAATATTCTAATATAGCTAAACATATAAAATATAAAATTATCTTTTAACCTCATTATAGGTGTTTTTGCACTATTACTGAGAACATTTCTTAATTATATTAAGTTAAAAACAATGAATTTTGAAAATTACTATGAGCCAAAGCCCCCGGTGGGACTGGATGGTTCTCGCATATCTTACATAGGTTCATAACCCGGAGAGAACCCCACTCATAGCTCATGGCAAAATTTTAAACGAAGGAAGAAATTTTTTATATGTAAACACCACGGAATAAAATCATTCAAATCAGCTAAAAGAGTTACCATATCCAGGCTACCGATTTCAATTGACTGCATGTGAAATTGTATAATCAGTTCTGCTCTTGAAAAGAGTTTCTTCGCCTTCTGCGGATAAGGAACATTATTAGAAATAATGCTAAGGCTAGCAAACTTATGTAACAGCACAAGCACTGCAAATACGCTTAAAATTATTTTCAAGAGATTCGGTTCCTATTTCAGCAGTTTTTAGTATTGATATTATTTTCAGTTTTACGGCTTCGATTTTATTTCCTGCTCGTGAATTGCCGACCAGATATTACAAAATACAATATAGCACTCAATTTTGTTTAAAAAAGCATTATGAATTTCGTTGAAACAGTGCAATACACATTTCGATATGAGATTGTACTACTGAATGCAGTTTTCACCATCATGCTAATGTGTGAGAGTTGCGCCTGTTAGCTTAGCCCCAAAAAATCTAGTTCAGCCTGAAATTTAAAATATACAGGTCCTCAGGCATCAAATGTTTCAGGAGCCAGTTACTTTAGAATAACTGGATTTGAAAGACTGTTAAACAAAAATGAACATAATGTGAAAACATTATATAGCTATACAATGCAGGTGTTCGCATATTACCAACATGATGTATTATACAAAGACAAGCGTCAAACCAAAAGTACGATCAAACATCAAATAACAAAAAAAACGGCAATCTACCATGAATGTGACCATGTCAACACATTTGCAACTAGCAATGTGGTTGTTGACATGCTTCCTAAGGCACAGAAACTATGATAGATAGAAAGTACAGACATAAAATACTATCTTGTTGAAATATCGCTGAATAAACTATATATGTATAGTACGTACCTTTTGTTCCAATAGGTTTTGTGAACAACATATACGTTTCTATATCAGGTGACGGTCCAATCGGCTTAATCTCATCTTCCTCGTCAAGGTCCTGGCGTTTAAAAAGTAAAAGCATGTTATGGCTAAAAGTATATATACATTAATTTCAACGTCATGTCAACATGCAATGTCATGCCACACATCATGTGTATAATTCAACATTGCACTTCTACCAAAATATTTTATATCTCAGGTCCTTAATACATCATAAAATAGAGCTGTAATAACGAATAGCAATGTCTAGTAGACAGTCTTTAAAGTTTAAATTAAAGGTTTGAAATTTTTTGAAAATGGCTGCCCATAACAGGACAATCCTGATACCCGACATATCTGAGACAATTACACTAGGATCTGTCCGAGCCGGATATCCGGATATAACAACTTATATCCCTGCCCATAACACACAGTCCCTCTTCAGATTCTCACAGCTGTGCCACATGGCTCCGGAATAGCAGAGTAAAAAGCTTTCTCTACTTGATCAACCGCAACCAGAACTGGTGCCGAAATGCGCACCGAAAAAAACGAGATCCCTGCATTTGCCAAACTCCGATCCCGAAATATTCCAACAATACAGTATTGCAACGTCAGCGTCGCATTCAGTATATACATTAAACATAAATTCTTTTTTCAAATGACAAGAAACGGAGAATTTATAATATTACCGATTGCATCAGCCAAAAAATTAATATTTAGTAGTCATTTTCGGTGCTGAAAGCCTCCATCTCATAGCGTATAGAAACAATTAATGTTTTAGTATAGACATAGCTTTTATTCCGCTTCTATATTTAAGCATGCAACCTGCATTATCAATATTAAATTGATATGACATATACCTTATCTGACGGTGTAACTTCGGCAGTACTAGGCTTTGTATCCTTAGAGTCTTGTTCTTCTTCCACTACACCATCGTCTTCACCTTCAACGGGATCACTGGCTCTTACGTAAGCGGAATGGTGATGGAACAACACTAAAGAAACTATATATATAAGCGGTTTCGTTTAGAACTAGTGTAAAAAATTCAAAACTGTCAGCACACAAATTGTAATATACTCGCGAAGCGAGGAAAATAGCATGAGAAAGCTAAATATAACCTCATGCAAAGACAGTTATAATTAGTGAAAGTAAAATCGAACAACGAGAATAGTACGCATGTTAATTAAAGTGAACAATATATATAAGTCTGGGTTCTCGCTACTAGAGACTCCACATACCAACGTGACGCCGTGCTTGTAGTCGTCCCACGCCCACTCTAGATAAGAGTACCGAGGTACGCAATATATCGCATCCCTAGCATTTTACAGCTGCTAAAGAGCCTCATTATTCACATGGTTTGTTTTACATCACGCTATGCCCCCTGTACAATCTGACGAGGGGGTTCAATTTTATTTCAGCTCGGCAATTTCAACAAACTCATAGGAACAAAATATACTGGATCAGGTATCATATACTTTGCAGTTTGAGTACGTGATAATTTCAGCTGCTTACTAGAAATACTAGTTAAAGATGACTTAATTATGACTCAAAAAGGGGGAAATTATCGAAGTCTCACTTTACGTAACATGTAAATAATGTGTTTATTCCGCTTTCAGAGAGCATGAAGTCTAATTGAAGAAAGATTTGGCCATCCCATTTTCGCTCAGCCTCGGTAAATCATTATATATATAAAATGATTCCATAAGCAGATACAATTTTTAAGAATATTTTATAACGTGAGCAGAGTTTTATACTGTCAACACGTATGACATCATGAGGCCACTGTTTTACACTCTATATCAGTTTTAATTTTATATCGTACGGTACCCTTTTTTCTACGGCTAAGTGTATTAGTCAATGTAACCGTGTCCGTGCGAAACAAACGCAGCACTAATCTATTAAACAGGGCAACATCGTATTAGAAAAGCAAGCTACGATGCTTTTAGAAGGCAATAGTTTAAGCTTTCAGCGTTTTTGCTGAATTTTATGTATATGTGCGAACCCAACACTTTTCCGATATATGGTACATAGTAAGACTGCATGATGATGTGAATTCACAATTTTCTCTAAAAATTGAAACATAAGGCAATCACGTCTTTTGCTGCATCACTATTTACGCAGCGCACGACTTTTTCGTGTTCTTTGTTCAGCAGCCTATTCTTATGCATTCCTCAATCCACTTAGAGTTGCAACTTTTCAAAATTAATGCCCGGACCCGGACCTTGCAAAATATATATAATAACCGGACCCGGAATTTTTGAAAACCAATACCCGGAGCCGACCCCGGAATTTTTGGAAACCAATATATACCGGCAGTCGGACCCGGAGCACGCAGATACATGATAAATATATATATATATATATTATAGTTTTATACATATACATGTTATTGAGCTAAGCGTTTTTATTTTCTGTCTGGGAGCAAAAAAGACGATGTCCGTTCGTCTTTCATGGATCTCAAGAACCACTGAACCTATTTCAAAAAACTTTTTTGTTTGAAAGTTTATCATGTGAGGATGTGCACCTGATATTTTAGAAGTTTGGCAACTTGCCAATTTTATCATTAATTAAGCTAATTAGCTAATTAACACTCTAATTAAGCTCATAACAGCTTAATTATTTGTCGTAGAGTCGTTTTAATGGCATATACCCTGGGGTTTTCAGGTATGGCGAGTAGCAACTCTTACATTTTTAGTTATGCGTTAAATGCCGTCGCTCCGCTCAAAAAATGTAGTTCCACGACGACTGGTATATAACAATATGGTTAGTGAAATATAACTCGAAGTGACTCGTAGTCCGTAGCAATCATTTCACGCATTGCTTTATCGATATTGAAACTTTGCTGTGCTATCAATTGACACATTTGAATTGAGCACGTGACCAAAACGAGCTTTCTGTATTGTTTAGATATATATAAGTGTTTGACGTTTAACGTATTTTCTAATAGTTCAACATCTTACACTAGTTCTATTTTTCTGGTACGGTTGATAGGATTGTCTTTAACGGTAAGCTCGAAGGGCACCCATAAAATTAATGGTACGAATTTTTCGTCCTCCAGTTTTAAAGTGGTTGGTTTATTATATAGTAATTTAACGTCAAGTGAAAGTCATTTAACTTGAATCCTCTGTAATAATAATTGGGAAAGTTTTCTTGTCAACATGATAAAATCATGTCACCTATTACGTGAAGTACAATTCAACTAACTTTGTATGTGGCACATATTACTTACGGTACAGTTGTACACAGCCTGTTTTTATTACGAGATAGTATCGTCTGAGCAGCGAGCGAGCATAAAATTTTGAAAATTAATTTTCGTTGACCAGATTCTCAGCAAGAATGCAGGTTCCTTAGAGTTAGTAGCGGCTATTTTCGGCGACTATTACATTTTCCAACATAACCAACCATCGCGTATGTGAACGAACACTATTTAATTTCACATTGTATTTAATACCCAGACCGGGATAATGAAGTTTTGAAACCTATTGCCCGGATTTTTCGTCATAAATACCGGGATACTTGACCCGGACGTAACTCTAAATCTACTATTATAGCTACATTAATCAGTGACTAATCAGAACCGGAGCTGCAATTTTTGACCGGAATCGGAACCGAAACAGGAACCTTTGCATACCAAAATGGCAAAATATAAGGAATCAGCCGCTTGTTTATAGAGGATAAAGGATGGACATATATATGATAATTTAACCGGTAAAACTTGGTTTCATTGCTTCAAATGTACATTCGACACATCTCTACACCAATGAGGTGCGGCATGGAACTATAAATGTTAAATTTTGATGCTAAAACTGTGAAATTTTCGCACCTTTTAGATAGGTTGTACTGTGAAGGCTACACTGTGTCTGCAGATTTTTCGTGTAGCTGGATACTATGAATGGGATTGTACTTCGGTGAAAAGCAACCAATGTGGGAAATACCAGGGCCTTGCAACGTAAAATTTTTCTTAAAATTATGATTTACTTGAAATCTGTAATTTAATAATTTCTATCTAGTATACATTGTTCTGTTAATATAAAGTTAAGACGGAAAATTCCTACGTGATGAGAGGAAAAGTCATATTCTATGTAACCACAAACTGTCCATCCTGTGCCACGAAAACAAAATACAACTGTTTTCAAAATTTATCGGAAACTGAAGTTATCCCCCATCAGTCTATTAAAACAATTGGAATCAAAATGCACGAACATTGTCACATATGTACAGCGGAATTAACTGCAGTAGTCATAAAATTTGTTATTTTTTGACACCGCCATTTGCCCACACTTACCAAGTGAGCAGGGAGTAACCGCAATTCCGGTTCCGGTTCCGGTTCCGGCAAAGAGCAAAAACCATACCGGAACCGGAATTCCGGTTTAAAAATTTTGTTTGAAATTTTCCACGTTTTTGCTTCATCCTGTAATCCAAACATATGTAATATATTATACAATAATCAAGCTCCAATACAACCAAGCAAAAGAAAAGATTAACTAACCAATTTGCCGTGTGAAACGTAAGTAGGGCACATAATTTGAGCAGGAATTTTTCATAATAACTTGCAGGATTTTGTTACATCAAAGCCAGGTCGATGCTTGTAGCAGCTATTTTACACATCCAGAAGTCTGTGGGATACGTTTGAATTAAACCGGTCCAACTCGGTAACAGAGTATGGCTTACGCAGAAGTACTTAGGGTATGCATGGCTAACATAAATTGCATCAAGCACCCGCCAGTGCGCTTGTAAACTTGGTAAATCAGTCTAAATTGAAGTAAACTAACGTTATCTGCAACGCAGCTAGAAACTGCTTTCTTGGCAATGAACTGTATTTATTGAAACTGTGCGAACAGCATCACAGTGTGTCTCATTTACAGCGTTCTGATTAGAAAGTTATGATCATTATGATCTAACTGACGGAGACTGTTTGTCCAACGCTAGCCTAAACAGTGTCTCTGACCATTGATCAGAAAATTACCTTCTATCTATTATTTTCTCTTAGAATCATATAAACCAATAATTTTAAGTTTCCTACAGAAGAACATGCAACAAACGTATGTGTAGTAAAGGGAGGCGACTGGAGACAGAGCGAAAGTGTGTATTCTACGCTCCAAGCTTTGTAAGCACATTCGATTTGACGCAGTATACGCAATGGTGTATAGTGGAAGTCATTTTTTGCTCTGAATGTCCAAAAACCGACATATTTGATCGATAAATAAACATTATTAGCTTCCTCAGTCTCTTTAAAGTTTCAGAAAGGCAATAATAGCATCGCAATACATTAAGTTTAACGCAAAAGTAATTTTTAATGCATTTTAAATCCACTATACCTTCATTTCTTCCATCATCTATTTTACTATATATAAATTTCGAAGACCAGGTTCCGGTTCCGGTTCCGGATCCGGTTTAAATGGACGGTTCCGGTTGCTGGTTCCGGTTCCGGTAAATTTCGGTTCCGGTTATTCCCTGCAAGTGAGCCAATAGTTTTTCCACCTTTGTGCGTACAAGCCGCTAACATGTATCGAAATTTTAGTCATTGTTTCTCTTAACATACTATATATAAGGAGGGGTGTATTTTTGCTATCCATGCCTTTGATGGGTGTTCAGTCCAGCAAGATGAATTGGAAATCTCGAATAGACGATGGACCGATGCATACCACGCTCGCCCGTTTTCCGTCACCGACGACTTCTAGTGTTAGACAATTTTTAGCAAAGTCAAACACTCAAAATAGTGTTTTTAAAGGCATATGTGAATTAGCTTATAAAGACAATTAATAGTAGTTATCTGTCGCAGGATACAAAGCAGGGGCTGTTGGCCAATGTCATAGCTAACAAATTTTGAACTAACAAGTACTTCACAAGCTTTCAAGAATTAAGTCAATGTTACATATGTAAATATTTAATTGGGCTTAGAAATAAGGGCTTGAAAACGAAAGGACGTGAAAAGTAGGATAGAGGTGAGATGCGAACCCACCATGTTAAGCTTTTTGGTCGGCAAGCAGGCGCTCTACTGACTGCGGTATCTTTGCAAAACTTCACAGCAGTTACAAAGCCAAAGCTCCTATATTCGACACGCCCTGTCTTTAACTCAGGCCTGCCACGGGGCTTAAATTTATATAGATACTATATGTCTTACATGTTCAATATATCTATATGAATATGGTAATCTAGACATTGTGATTATCACATATCACGGGCAGGCGATTGTGAGTCAATATTGCTGGGGCTCAAAGACTATTTTATCGCTCCGAACGCCCGAACAGGGAGGGGGTGAAGTACCACTCTGTGTTCTTACGAGGATACGTGAATTAATGGAGAAAGACAACAAGCAGCAGGTGTTTGTCGCAGGACACGAGCCAGGAATTGAATAATTAAATCGCAATTTACAAAGCGTCATAAGCGACATAACTACGCCTAATTGTTCAAATTGATTTATAGTGGTTGATTTGAATCAGAAAAACGACGTTGATTTGTTTAGATTCATGTAGCCGAGTCGTTGCCAAACCTTTATGAACGCAGTACTTTAGGCCAATGTATATCAACAACTACATTTGACAACATGAAACTATAGTACGCTCGATCTAATGTTTGCGAGTGAGCAATATATATGGTGATTAATAGAAGATAAGTAAAAATTGGGTAAAAGTGACAACCAGTCCGCTTGGTTCATTTTGTGTTTTACCTAAAGGGCTATAAATCGGTCTATGATCAAACCGAACTTCAATTCTGGCTCATGGTTATTGCTTTCTGCTCATCTTGGCGCTAAGTTATAGTTATGGAGATATTAGTAAAGTCAGCGGTATCAATTTGTGGAACGCAATAAAACTGTCGATTACACGTAGTACTGTAAGATTTGTATCCATTCGTTCAGACAAAATAATTAGTTCAAAACCTATTTGGGCGATGATGGTGGTTATTCAAACCAACGAAGGAAATTACGCAAATATCAACAACCTAAATCTGTGCCACATTTTTGTATTCGGAGAGTACTATTATAGTGAAGAATAAACCCAATTGCATTCATGTGGAAGAACAAAGAGAATATCGATCAATAGATCGAAAATTATTTAAATTATCAAATATCAAAATGATTCAATCGCCGCCCGCTCGACGCCGAGACGACACAGCACCGACAATCAACTCAGCGGCAACAATTCCACAATGCATGGATTGCGACAACGACGCCGGTGATGATTGCTTTGCGTGCGATGAGTGCGACAAGTGGGTCCACTACAAATGTGAAGGAATTCCAGCGGAGATCGCAGCCTCAATCAACGGCTTCGAACGGATTCTTGTTTTATGTAGCAATTGTCACAACAACATCCGACAACTTCGTCAAATCTCACATACCACAACGAACACCCAGTCCACAGCCGCTACCGCAGTCGACCTGCTACTCAAACTACAAGAAGATGTAGCATCACTGTCAACTGCCCTGCAAACCGTAACAAACGCTGTCAACGCTATCCTTCCATCCAACGACAACACCAACCGTACTTCATACGCAGCTATGGCTTCGAAGAATACCAGCTCGTCTTCGCCCGTCGTCTACACTGCGCCCACAAACGATGACGAAATCCAACGACGTCAATGTCTGATTATGAAAGGCCTCCCAGAAGACGGCAACGACCTCGAAGCAGCAAGGTCAATCATCAAATTCCTTGATCCATCCGCAACAGTCATCGAAGTTTTTCGAATGGGGCAACTACATCCGCCCACCCGGCGCGACAGCACAAACGCGTCCAACCGACGAGCCAACACAAACGCAACACGTGGCCCACGGTTCCTTAAGCTTCGCATGGCAGCGTCTTCCGTCGTCAACTCAGTTCTGAATGAAGCCAAGCAACTGCGCAAACACCCTCAGTTTAATGGAATTTTTCTCCGCCCATTAATGTCCGATGACGACAGGCGTCGGCTGGCAGCATTGTATCAAAAAGCTAAAGATCTCAACCTGCAGCATCTTGCGAAAATCCCTAATAATAGAGACAAATACGTCGTTGTTAATGAAAGGCTTGTTCTTTTCAAGGACTGTGACCTACGAAATGGACAATTGATTAAAGGCAAATATAATGAGTTGAAATACTCGGTGAACCTCGACAATGACAAATATACCGTCGATTTAAACTAATCCTCATAGCTCTACACCACAAATAGCCACTTTCAGCGATATGACTTTTAAAGCCAAATACTTTAACGCGCGTAGTATTTGCAATAAGCTATGTGACGTTGACATTATTATGAACTCTGGTGAATATGACATAATTGCAATCAGCGAAACCTGGCTAAATGACTTTATTCCTAATTCATTATTCGAAGTTGGCAATGTGTACAATAACATTCGCAAGGATAGAACGATTAGCAAAGGGGGAGGAGTAATACTCTTTATCAAATTCGAAAAAAAAATATGCTGAAAAGCATTTCGAAACAATTGATGAGGTAATAGAATTTGTAGCAATTGATTTACTCATTCCAACAAAACATCGGCTCATCTGTGTCTACTGCCCTCCCTTCAAGGACATACATTACCTATCACAGATGATGACTCTTAACAGGTGCATGTGATGTAGCCTGGCCTGTGACAATTGTCAGTGACTTTAATTTTCCCGACATTAACTGGAGTTGTAAATCATATCCACAAACTTTATTGTATGAAACATTTTTCACCGGGATAAGAAGGCAGGACTGGAACAGCTAGTCACTTTTTGTACACGCGGCAATAATATTTTAGACTTAGTTTTGACCACATCTCCTTTAAACGTACCAGTTGTTGAATGTGATGAAAACTTTGCTAATTCTGATCATGTTTCAATCAATTTTGCTCTATCCGGAATCTTCTGTGAACCTAATCGTGATTTGAATTCGAACTCAAACTTCAAATTTAACTTTTCCAAAACCAAGTTCGCACGGTTTAAATCTTACCTAGCATCAATTGATTGGAATTTGTTATTGTACAGTGTTCATACAGTGGAAGAAAAATGGAAATGTTTTTATAATATTCTGTATAATGGTTGTTTGATGTACGTACCTATAATTCAATGCCATAATATAGCGTTAAAACGAAAATATCCTAAACATATTGCAAAACTTATTTCGAAAAAAGCGAAAATATGATGAAAGTGCAAGTCAACAAAAAATTTCTCGAATACAAAAATATTGCACAGAAATGCTCCGCCGCTCTTTTTTCTTTCCGAAAAAATCACGAACGTAGGATTTTAACGAGTGGGGATCGTAACAAACTTTTCAAATACGTCAATAACAAATGTTTTAATCAAGGTGGAGTTAGTACACTTAAAAGTTCTCGGCGATCTCGTAACAAGTGACAAGGAACGTTCAGACATTTTAGTCAAATCATTCCAGCAAGTTTTACAACTGAAGACGGTAGCATACCGGCTACTCGCGATCAAGCTCATTCTCAAATTTTGTCTTGGGTAGCTTTCACACCAGCTATTGTTCATAAGGTTATGGGAAACCTGAAAAATAAAAATAGTCATTCGCCTGACCTATTTTCACAATTTTTTCTAAAGCAATTGCGGGATGTATTATGCTATCCATTATCTCATATTTTCGAACAATCTTTTGTTAATGGTGTTATTCCTTATGCTTGGTTATGTGCTGATGTTGTTGCTGTTTACAAAAAGGGTTCGCCTTCTGATCCAAAAAATTATCGACCTGTGTCGTTGTTATAAAACTGTGTTAAGATCATGGAATCCATCATTAATTATAGTACACTAAATCATTTAAGTGTACACAACCTTATCTCTACGAACAGCATGGTTTTCTAGCAAAAAGATCAACATGTACTCAACTACTTGAACGCATAAATGATTGGTGTATGTCATTAGATTTAGGAAATTTTGTGGATGTTATTTATATTGATTTTGCGAAAGCGTTTGACACTGTATCTCACTCGAAATTAGTTTATAAACTGACATCTTTTGGTATAACAAACCAACTGAAAACGTGACTCACAGCCTTTTTGAGCAATAGGAAATTTCGCGTTAAATGAATATCTATTTCTCGTCGTACTTCCCAGTGACTTCGGGTGTACCGCAAGGAAGTATCCTTGGACCAACTCTATTTTTGTTGTATATAAATGATGTTGTAAATGAATTGTGTAATGTAAACTGTAAAATTTTTGCTGATGATGTCAAATTATATGTGCATTGTTCCCCAACCAAGTTTGAAATGCAAAGCAAATGTTTACAAAATGCTTTACACTGCATTGAAGAATGGTCACGGAAGTGGCAGCTCGCAATTTCGTCACCCAAATGTCATTTTTTCTGCGTGGGAAAATCGGAATCAAGTATAGAATACTGTTTAAATGCTGAAAAAATTTCTGCGGTTAGTCAATGTAGAGACCTGGGTGTTATTGTTGAAAAGACGATGAAAACTAATGCACATTGTGTCATGCTCGTCGCAAAAGCATATAAATTTATAAATATTTTATTTCGCTGCTTTTTCACACCAGACTGTGTGATCCTAGTACGGGCCTACATAACTTACGCTAGACCACAATTAGAATATGCCTCCCAAGTTTGGTCTCCGTGCTACCTAGGCGATGTTGATAAAATTGAACGCATCCAGCGTTATTTTACTCGCCGTTTATACGATCTTAATCGGTGGGAGTATGCTCCCTACAACGAAAGACTACGAAAATTAAGCCTTGAACCTTTGGAACTGCGCCGCCTACATCTTGACCTTATTATGGTTTATAAATGGTTATACAATAATGTCGATGCTTGCAGAGAATTATTTGCTCTGACGTTGTACACACTAGAGGTCACTCCAAAAAACTCGTAAAAAAGAAGTTTAGAACCAATAAATTGAAACACACTTCCTCTGTTCGTGTTATTGATGCATGGAATTCATTGCCTGAACACGTTGATGACAAGCCACACATATAGGCGTCAAGTCACAAAGCATTCAGAAATTTACTGAAAAAAGTTGACTTACATCACTTTTTGCGCTACGACCGAAACCTATAGTCTGAAGTAAGTGGATTAAACCGTTTCTGATTTACCTTTTATTTAATTATTGTATGCTTATCATGTGTACTTTGTAAATAAAATATTGTTGTTGTTATAAATCGACCACTTCGATAATAAAATTATGAAGACATGTTAGAGGCGATGTTTTACCTCCCTTTCTGCCCTTACGGTATTCATTTACTTAAGTGAAATTTCTACCTGAAATTCTGAAAGTGCTTAAGACCCGTTGTCCTAGTGCCACTCCCGGTTCACTCATCCCGGATTGTCAAGAAGTACCCCCTATGTATTACTAATACGTAAATTATTCAATGCCACTGTATAGGACTGTATGTTTAATTCTCTAACCTTTGCTGCATATTCTGAATATTACCGATATACTCCTACGTGACAAACCATTATGAGACTCTTGCTCTTAACGCCAGGTGATAACGTCGTCCTTGTAGACTTATGTGGTCTTAGTTTGTGTTCAGCATGCATTCCTCCAACTTAAGCCAGGATTGCGTTCTTGCAAATCATAAGCAAGCATAAACCAGAAGTCCGAAACTAGAAACCCTGAGACTTCTTTTGAGAAAGTCCCCAAATATTTTTCCACGCAGTTCTTTGCGTGTAACTATTAAACAATAAAACTACAAAACATGAAGAACGCCGGTACGTATCCGACCGATCCTGTCGACGACACACACAACGCTCTACACTGAATTAAAAGCAAACTCAAGACCACTTGCTTTGGATCCGAATGCACGCGCTCTAACGACTGAGCTATCCCTGCACGACTTCCCAGCAGTTACAAAAGCGCTGTATTGAACATCCCCCACTATCCACTACACCCTATCACTGGCATTTAATGTTTGTATGTTTGTATTGTATTGCTTGCATATTCAATATATTTTATTAATTATCCATATAAGCACCAGGCACACCATATAGGCAGAGACTAGGGCTGGGGTGCACTTTTTTGATTCTGAGTTACATAAAGCTGCCGTAGAATTCGAGTTTTCGGCAAGAACACCATGTTATGACAGGTTTTTCCTTTGGGCATAGCGCTAGGAGCTTGAGAAAAAGATGCGAAAACCAACACTGAGAAGTTACGTAAGGGTTGAAGTCGAACTCACGCCCTGGTGCCATTGGATCGGAAAATGGGCGCTCTACTGACTGACCTGTCTGTCTGAAGTCACAACAGTTCTAAAGCCGCTATGTTCAACATCAAGTAAGTCAAGTTGCCGTCTGACAAGTGTATGATTTTAAAACTGATAAGCGCAAATTTAGTAATTGTGGTCTCAAGATACTAGGCAGAAAATGCTGAATACATGCTAGCTTAAATAATAATATGATAACACTAACTGTCCTGTGGCGCACAAGTCCCGAACACATACAAATTATAAAGAAAACTTACATGATAATATAAACACAAGCAGAACCTGAGAGCGCATCGTGGCTACAGATTACTGGCGAAACAGCTGTAAAAGTAGCTAACCAACTGCAACCATACAAGTTATTTGAAATTTAGGAAAATTATTATAGGTTTGGCGTCGATAGTCCGTCAAATTAGAGGGTTAGACTGTATATGGCAGGAAGTCTTTAGAGGGTATTGAGTACATCTCTACTTCGACAGACAATTTTGCCAATTTTGTCTCGATTTTTGACAAATTTTACGCTAATTCTGCCAAGTTTACTGAAGTTTATGTGGATTTATCCCAAATTTATTATTTATTTGCGCTAAAATTTTCGGTGCGCTACACGGAGGGTGCAATTGGAAGCACGGAGTCTTCAGTGGGGGATAAATATGCCTAGGAAGGGGCCTACCGCCGATAAGGAGTAATTCCCATATCACCCCATGGACACTTATGTTATAGCTATTAACAGTTTAGGATTACATATCAATATACTAAGTATTAATTAAACCGAACACACGTATGCGAAGACAGTGGGGCTTGTGAGGTAGATTGGATGGTTTCGCCTGGTGGTGATTATTAGAAGGGGTAGCTGTGAATTGAGTGGATAATCGTGGGGGTAAATTTTTGAAGTTTTTATGAACCTACCCATTTTTTAGTTTTGAAAATTTTTTCCAATTTTCACTTATGTTTATTTATTTCCCTCGTTTTCCTGTAATTTTTCAAGTTTCTACCAATTTTTGGTTATTTTCACCAATTTTCTCCGCAATTTTTCAAATTTCCCAAAATTTTTCGGTGCCTTTTGTGCGGCAGTATCAATATTGCATTTGGTGAATGATTGTTAATTGACAGTTGATGCAGTTTAATCAGACATATACCATTACGACAAATGGCATATGTATATCAGGGGACGAATTATAAAAAGCAAAACAACAACCGTACCTCAAGACAAGACCTGTTACCCAGGCGTACAGTCGTCTCCGCTTCTTCGACTCTTAAGGGCAAGGTAGTGATGAATCTAGTCCCAAGGAATCGATTGGCATCTAGCAGGCCGCAGGCGGTGTCTGCGATGGTTTCGGCCTGGACAGTCTCGCGCAGATTTATGCCTAGTTTTGTTTCATACTTCTTAAGTGGTCCTCCGGAGAGAGTCTACCCTAGGCGTATTGTATAGTTAATAAGGTTGACTCGTTATTCCTATCCTCTAATCAAGGAAACCTACTATTTTTATGTACCTAAAATTTTTATATCCACTCATTGGCGATAGTATAAAATATTCCTATCTTATTATTCTCAAATTTTCACAACTATATTTCGCTTTTGGTCGACCGAGTCTTTCCTACGTGTAACATGTAAACCATTTTTGTAACACAACTTTTCCAACCTTGTACCAACCTCACCTTCCATGGTAGCGTCGTGTCTCGATAAGTCTAGGCCCGAGTCAGCGATAATTTTGGCAAAACTGAAAACTTATAGCTTTTGCAGTTATACTGTTTTGGTCACAACTTGGCGGGCTAGTTTTGTACAATAAGCTGTCGTCTTATCAGTGTCTATCAACACTTCCGGTCGTATTAATATAAATATATAATATGATATATAATATAAATTTGACTCATTTTGGTCTCTTTTATCTCTTTGAATACAGGTGAAAGGAACTTGTTCGCCGACAACGACCAGAGGTTGGATTGCCATTGTACTAGGTAAGAATACTCGCAGGGTTTTCCCTAGCGATTGTATTGCTAATAATGGCCGGATTTTCCCTAGCGATTGCATTAGCTAATATTCGCGGGATTCCCATACCGTAGTAAAACTGAACCACTTATTTTAAAAGTCGGGCGAAACCAAAGTATGACTGAGTTTGCGCGGAGATTGTATAACATAAACAACTATCACAGTGTTGGCACCAATGTATAACAATAGTGTTCTACCCACGCTTGCGAGAGAAGCATAATGCGAGACAAAACAATGTTTCATGCGACGGAATCAATATTTTTTAATCTATATTTGCTGCTTTCAGAATACATATTCGCGAAGGCTGCTAACCTTTAGACTAAACGACTGAATTTTGCAAATGTATTCCTTAACACTAAGGAATGTGTTCCTTGATATTCAATGTTAAAACCTTCCCTTAAGTTAAAGATTTCAGTCTGCTAAATGAGAAGGAAATTTTCTCTAAAATATTAAGGTAATATTTATAAGGCAATTGGGACCTTATTATATATCTCACTAAATATCATAGATGCCGAAGCAGGGAGAAAGGAGCGTGACTTTCTCAACATTTATCATTACACCCTGTAGGACACTCCAACCGAGAATCTCTACCATGACATTCTCCTGCCGACCCCCACCCCTCCCCCCCGAGACTTTGGAGCGTCAAATCGTATGCCAAATGCCAAAAATATCCTTGTTCTTAATACTGAGGAAATGCGGAGCAGTTTATAATACGCGGGTTTAAGGAAATTTAGTGTTTAATAAACAAGTAAAAATATAATCCTTAATATTCAATGCTGAGATTAACAGTGACTGAACGCATGCGGGTCGACATTTCGAAGGTATATCAGTCGCTTCACGATGCTGAAACTCAAAGCACTTAGCCTTGGCGATTTCCTGCAAATATATTGTAATATCACCAGGGACGAAAGAACGTCACCAGAAACATGTTTATTGCAAGACGGTAGATTGTTTAAATAGATTTCGAAGAACCGTTCTAAACAATGGCACTGTTTGAGGACCTAGGCGGCCGTTGTTTGAAGGCATATCTTTAGCCCTCTTCAATCTTGGGTTTGATATCATCGCATTAACAATTAAAGATATGTATGGTAGAACTATCGGCCTCGGAAGAGAACAAGGAATTATAAATGGTCAACCCTGCGAAATAACGGCCTTCAGAGAACAGGAATAATAAATGGTCAATGCATAAATATTTATGCAATCGCTGCACGCTTCCAAAAGTTATGCAGTTCCATTCCCCAGTGGTTGTCCCCATCTTTGATCTCGAGCCGGTTTTTTTGATTATCATCTGTAGTCAAGAGTTAGAGTTAGCGCTCTGTACAATAGCTCTGCAGTAAGGACTTTCGTAGGTCATCCAACGTGAAGCCATCAAAAATTAACAAATATTTGCATCTATAATTGTTATACAGTCCCTAGCTTAAATTTTTGATAAATTACGTAGCTAAGATATTCTTTGTTGTTCGGTAATTAGGGACTCGTTTCAACTGAATCTTAGGCGTTTGCCAGGCTATTTAAAAGTTGTCCGAGCCCAAAACCGTCCACAAACATTTTTGTTCCTAACCCCCTTTAGACCAAAATACTTGGTTTTTATAAAAATTCAATTAAACCCTTCCTCCCCTTTCTGTGCTCATTTCCTTTCTTTGCTAGTCCTAAACCTCTTTAATTAAACCAATTTGCATAAAATCCATTTATTTTAGGTGTTAACTAACCTTAAACTTAGTTTTGGTTTTATTTAATTGTCAGTTGTATTGTTGTTTGTGTCTGATAAACGTGAGTAATACAGGTGGTATTTTAGATGTAGTGCGTATTTTATACAGCGGGATTTTAGATTTTGAGGTTCTACGGTTCATCACTCTGATTTTCATTGGGAATTTTTACGGACACGAGAGACACGCAAAAATTATTTTAGTTATATTATTTCCCAAGTAAAACTTAGGTGTTCGTTAAAGAATTAAACCGTTGAGTTAAAGTAAAGTGGCATATAGTTTACTATAAAAGAGATACCGCCAATCTTCCGTGAGTCGAGTGAGAATCTTCGGGGTGAGTATAGTACAGTGGTTAACTTTGTCAAAACATGGGGCGAGTAAGGGGCATGGATCAGTACGACCGTTCTTAAGCTGCCTTCTTTCCTCATAACCACCTGTTGCCGCATTCCTTCCAGGCGCCGGAGGATTGAGAGACACAAAGTTCCAACTGGAGTGGTGTATTTCCGTCACCACCCAGTTCATAATATAACACTGTGCGCAGTCCTTTCGGGTGTCACACAAGATAGGGGTTAATATTCAGCTGAAATCTAAAACCGTTGGCTCAGGTACTTAAATAAATTTGCGGAGGACTGGGGCCTCTGCAATAATCTCAAAAGAGAACTAATAAATATATAACCTAAATACTAAGGGGTATTAGAAAAAAGGATCAGAAGTAGCATCATCTGATTACGAAAAGGGTCACCGATAAAGCGAGGAGCTAAAGCAGGCGTGGTCAAATAGAACGCAATTATAAAGAACTGCGTGCATTATGTGCTTTAAGTAACTAATCGTTTTATACGTAATAAAGTTTTTACTTACGTCTTTGATTCCAGAATTTTTGAGCTACAAGGGAGTAGAGCTAGTCCCGCTGCAGCACCGGAATAAAGTCGCGCCCCGCAAGAAATAAGTCTAATTAGGGAACTCGTACCATACTAGCTGCCCCACCGGCATACTACAGGCCACACCTCGTTCCCGTCAATTTTCTGTGACGCATCCCTTCCCCCTTTCAAATACAGATAGCCGTCATAAAAGTTCCTATTCCAACCCTACCCCATTCATCAGTCATAAAATAAGTAATAGTGTCACCTTTTGCATCCCCGCTCTATCATCGGGCACCGGTCGATGCCTCGAATATCGTAAGGATGCCAGTAGCTGCGTTTATTTCGTTAGACGGGTTAGACTGATTATGGCGGCTATCGGTATATATTGGAACGGCGTTCGTCACAGAAGATTGTGGGATCGTGTATATGACCAGCACTATGCCAGTGGCATTTATGTGTGCCACCCGTTGGTTCAAGTTCTTGAGCGCCACCTGCGACTCTCATTTGAGTTCTGACGAAATTTCAATCAGAGACGCATTTAAATGGATTATAATAAAGGTAAAAGGCCTAGTTCCACCGTATGTAAAACTACAATATTGTACCTTCAACGGCATATGCTCAATATTAATTAAATTTTTTCAAGTTATGCGCCACACTAGTTGAGCACCAATTACTGTTGTTGATACGGAACAGGCGAAACGAGCGGAGTTTCTACTGAGGGCGCTTGGAGCGAAATCGTGATAATTTTTTTGTTCGTTTCCGTCATTCATAACTAATTTTCGGATGGGCGGAAGCCTACAAAATTTTTGGCCCTGATTGGGCTGAGGGGGAAAATCAGAGAAGGGCCCACCATCTTTTCAGTATAGCCCCCATAGTCTCTGGACCCCCAATGATCTCTTACCCCCAAAAGAGATCTTGTCGAGATCAGGGTCGCCCTGTTCAGGTATAACCTCCTGATGATGCTAAATTATTGTTCTTTTTATTTGGATTTTTGGGGTATAGAGGCTTTTTTGGCAAATTTTTTTCCTAAAGCTCCGCTTAAGATCGTAACCACCTTAACCATGGACCAGTTTTTCTTGCTCTTTCCAATGGAAAAAGTTTCAGAGCTCTAGCTCTTGAAGGGGGTTCAGGAGAGGGGCTCAATTTCAGGGGTCGGATTTTTTTGGAAATATGGATTTTGGTTTTTTGACTTTTTTGGACATAACTTTGGATTGGATTGGTCGATTGGGCTCAAATTTGGATATGATATAGAAAATGCAATGGCCTATACGGAGATGCATAGGGCGTGACGATTACTGTCCATCACAAGAAGATATGGCTCCCGATATCGGGAATGCAAGCGAAAAATGGATATTTTGATGTTTGGAAATTAGGTTTAGCCTGGGCTCAGTTTTAGGGTAAGCTTGAAGCTTAGGTTAGGGTATCCGGAAATACTGCACCGGAAACGCAGGCGAGGAAGCACCAGTACTGTGCACCCAAAACTGTGGCAGTTAGCCAGCGCAGCGGCTTAGTCTTAGGCTTAGTCTAAGGCTAAGGCTTAGGCTTATTTTGCTAGGCTTAATATAGAACTCTATAAGAAAATACAGACATTGAAACTAACCTGTAGACGCGATACATGTTTCCGATTTAGGCAATGAGTGCACCGACAATATGTTCAGCGAATTGTCGTCGCCATTGAAATTCCATAAGGGTTCGCTGGAATAGGCTATGAGAAACACCTTGGCGTCGCCGAATGAAGGTTTTCTAATTTCCCCGGAGACCATCAATGTCCTCGCCACATGTACATTGTTGGTTGTTAGCGATAAGTCTCCATTGGGCAAGCAGAACAATAGGTATCTTTATATGTACTTGTTCTACGCACCATTTGATTATAGATCATGCGCAAATTGTAAATATCAGGTTCAGGAAGTATAGTATTAAGGGGCGAAATGTTAAATCTAGTATTTTGAGGTCTGCCACATGCTGCCATAGCTTAATATAAATAAGCAATATGTAAAATATTAAAAATGGAAAATAAAATTCATCAATCGAGCGTTCCCAAAGGGCTACTTCCGAAGTGGTTAACTGTTCTTGCGGATAACTTCAGAGGGAGGCCCGTTATATCGATATGAATAGTACCATTGAGTTTCTCCTGTAATGCTGGATCGATCTAGGTGCATCTCGTCTATTTTGCAAAAAAATTTCAAAATTTTTAAGGTGACATTTCGCAGGTGGGACCATTGGGTAAAAACAGAAAAAAAATTTCGGAAAATGGTCGTATGCGGTATTTTTTAACTCGGCTCGTCGAGCTGAGTCGATTGGTAGCAATTTCAGCGGCGTGCGACCATTTGCTGATCCCCCCAGCCCAAACAGCGCCAAATTTTTTATTCGACACCAAAAGTGATAAGGATGTGCCCTCGTATAACGAGTGTGGATTAAGTTACCAAGCACGCTCAATACAAAGGTTTTGCTACTTAGAGCCCAATTACTATATTTTGCCTTTTCTTGGGGTTTTAAGGTCGACGAACCCGATTTCCAAAATGTGGAGATTTTTCATTATATTTGGCTATGTAGGTATTGCTTGCAGGGCATCATGAATGGTGTTTATATAGGTATTTCTGAAGCCTGAATACATTGGTTTGGCTACAGAGTCCAGCCTGCATATTTCATGCCTTTTCATGGTTTAGGATCTAAGAACCGGATTTTCACACTATAGTCTGTGTTGCTCGGTTGCCTACGTACATATTGCGTACAGGTCATTAAGTCATAATTGTCTGTATAGGTTTTCTGGTACGTTGCATACGATGGTTTGTTTATCGGGAGTCCCGTACCTAAGAGTATTTTAAGCCATTTCACAAGTTTTCATTGGGTTTAGGGTCCATGAACCCGTGTCTCAGAAAATAGTTGGTCTTCAATAGTTTGGTAGATGACTCAAAAATAGTCTATATAGAGGTTTTTCGGTGCTGAATAAAATAATTTGATTTTCTGAAGTCCATTATGCATATTTCAAGTCTTTTCATGGATTTTCAATGGGTTTACAGTCGAAGAGCACGATTTCCAGAATGTATTCTGTCTGCAGTTTGTTTAGTTACACATTCCGTACTGGTCACCAACATTGTCTATATATATATATATATGTTTCTGGTAGGCTGAATACGATGACTTGGCTATCTTCAGACCAATATAAATACTTTATGCGTTGTCAGTTGGTTTCGACGGGTTTATGGTCGGCTAGGCTTTAGGATTTTCAATGTGTTCAGGGTTAACGAAGGTTTAGGGTGGTATATACATCACACACAGCCTGTTATAGAGGATTAAGCATGATAATTTAAAAACGAAACCATGCGCGCTACGTTTCACCGTGACTTGCGAGTTACTGGTTTTGCTTGGCTTTATGTTTTATGGAAGGCTTACTTTCAGACAGTTCGCTGAAGGCCTCAAAGACTAAAGACTTTGTAGTTTTAGAATATCAGCTTGTGCCATAAAAATATGTACGATTTGGAGTTATAATGGCTAAAAACTGACAATTGTGCCCCCATTCGCCAGATTCGATTTTTCGATGTTTTTGTAATACGGTTAAACCTTGTGAAGGCAGGGTGAACTTTAGTAGGTACTGTTGCGATTTTATATACTGTTAAGTGTAAGCTACAGCTACGGTCAGAATAAGTGCAAAGTGCAAACTACATAAGTGCAAAATAATCGATCGAAATTTTGATGCATTTCGATCGATTGCGATTTGGATAGATTTTGATTGCACTTATTTTGGCCTTGACAATAGTAAGTATCATAGGCATACCGAGAGCATTTTAGCCAAATCGGCCCAGTCATCAACAAAATACGCTTGATAACTACTGAAATTTGGCAAGTTGGGCACTGAAAGGCGAATTGTTGACACCTAACTTAATGAAGGTAACAGTATATTGCTACTTGGACTAAGCCAAGTAAGTACAAATAGGGAGTGAATATTTGAGCCAAATCGGCCCAGCATTGCCTAGATGCGTTTGTTATATATTGATTAAAACGGCAATTTCGGGTCTGAAAATGGGTTATTTGACCAACATAAACAAATTTGGCAATTTTAGGTTGCACCGTAGGTAAGCTATATACGTAAGCATATGCTTGTCTTGAAAATTTCACTCAAATCTGCCTAGTCATTGCCTAGCTACGGGTAGGTTGGCCGCGCCCTGGAAATAGTGTAACTTTCTGGAAAATCCTGGAATTTAGTGAGGCCGTAGTACAAATCTTGGCAAATCCTGGAATTTTAAACAAGTTTCCTAGAAACTGAAGGGTCTCTGTGGTCATATATTACAAGTGCGCGGTTAACTTATTGAAAATTTTTTCTCAAATTTACCGATTTATATTTTCGTGACAACGAAAAATTGTCTTATCTTTTAAAAGATTCAGGAAAGCTCGCTGCATCGTGATTGGATTCGTTTCAGAGATGTAACCGGGCCACTACTTCGAGACTCGTTGACCCAGTCATGGCAGTGACCTGATAACCAAATCATACACAATGACCCAGTGACCTGGCTAGTTTAATGATCTAGTGACAAGGCCACCATACAGAGTATCCAATATGTAAAAGTTTTGTTACACCGTATAAACGATCATGAGAGATAGTTGAACACCGATCATAAGCCACTTTTTCGTAAAACGCTATTACAGATTCACCCAAATTGCGACTTCTGATAGGGTTTTAGCCAGAGACTGTAGTCCTGGACATTTCAATAACGTTTAAATCAGCTGGGCGCACCTTTGAAGTGCCTTTGTCATGTTTTAATGTTTTTAGGGCGCTGTCGTATTTGGGAGGGATTTTCAAATCTTCAGAAATCACTATTATTGGAAAAAATTTTGTATAGTCGTACTAATCACGACATGTCGAGTGCAACGATACCAAATGTGACCTCATTGAGCGATATTTTGAATTTTCGGCCTATTTACCAACCTGAACATTTGAGCATACAAAATTGAAGAAATATTCTTCGTTCATTGAGATGGGTAATGTATCCTCTTCGACAAGAGAAATCGAAAGGTAGTAATTTTAGAGCCACACGTACAGTAGTTACCGAAATAACCCCGAAAACTTTAATATCATATATACCTAAATCCCAGCCAGTAATTGTGATGTTAAACTAAGCACTAAACCTACTCATAAGCTGTTCTTCTGAAGATTGAGTTTAAGTTGTTTTATCTGTAATTTCATTTTTAGGCTAATATTTAGGTTCGGTCGACCCCGTTAATCAACAACCCAATATCGTCCTAGTCAACACCGCCCTTCTTTCCAACCAGTTACCAAACATCAGCAACACTTTCATTCAATTCGCACGGTCTATAACTACTCTCGTTTGAACTTTAGAACTGTTATCGAGGTGGCGGCATATTATTAACTCAAAAATTTTAGACCCAGATTCCAGGGAGTAACCGGAATTCCGGTTCCGGCGAAAATCGTGTTCCGGCTGCGGTTCCGGCAAACGGCAAAAACCATACCGGAACCGGAATTCTGGTTTAAAAATTTTTTTTGAAATTTTTCACATTTTTGCTTCATCCTTGGTCCAAACATATGTAATATATAAATGCAATGAACAAATTACAATTCAACCAAGCAAAAGAAAACATTAATTCAGCAATTTGCCATGTGAAACGTAAGTAGGGCGCATAATTTCAGTAGGAATTTTTCATATTTACCTGCAGGAGTTTGTTAACAAAACAAAGCCAGATCGATGCTTGGCGCGGCTATTGTGTACATTCAGAAACCTGCAGGGTATGTTCGAAATAAACCGGTCCAACTCAATAACAGAGTATAGATAATTAAAAATTACTTAGCTGTAAAGCTGGCTAGCATAAATTGCGTAAAGCACCGGCCAATGCACTTGTAAACGTTGTAAATCAGTTTGCATTGAAGTAAAGTAACATATCTGCAATGCAGCCAGCAATTGCGTTCTTGCCAATGAACTGTATTTATTGAAACTGGGCGAGCAGTGTAACAGTTTGTCTCATTTAAAGCATTCTCATTAAAAATTTATCATCATTATCGTCTAACTGACGGGAACTGATTGCCGAACGCTAGCGTAAACAGTGCGAACGCTAGCAAAAATTATAGAAAATTGGAAATCACCCCAAACCTTGGGTGTCGGATTTTTTAGTAGCAACACAAGGAAGCCTCGAGAAAAAGCGGGTAACCTTTTTCGGAAACAAGGTGTTTGTGTCAAAACCACTTTTCGCAGGTTTACACGATAGCGGATTCTACTCTTGTTTCATTTCATTAACCATAAACTATTATTGAAACTATAAACCAATATTGTTTGCGTTGCTCTTTGGGGATATTCTTTTTCTTCTCTATAGTTTAATTAACATTGGTGTTTTATACAGTGTTTCTTATATCAATAATTTTTCACATTATAGAGAATGTCTGTAAATTATGCCGCAGGTTTATCCTATTATCCGAATAAAGGAAAGTGCGGACAGCCAGAGGTATACTTATTTTGTTTTTATGGCATAAAATTGCACTGTGTCATCAGATTTATAATGTATATATTCTATTAATGTAAGAGAAAATAATTTTTCTTTGACTCACTGATTGTCTTAACTATGTGAAGCATACATATGAAAATGGTACTGAGAGAAAACGAATTAGTATGTGTGGTTAAATATTTATTGTGCAGCTGTTAAAGTCCGCACATATGTACGGTTATAAGTGTTTTCGTATACATTCTGTCATTGTCGCGCAAAGAATCTACAAACATTTTGTTCAAATCAAAATCCTTAAGTTTAATAGCGAAAAGTTTAACAAATATTCGCGAATAACTCACAACTATTTTAGCTTTATAAACATATATAATTAAGGCTAAAGATTAGCGAAATGTTTAAGAAATATTCGCGGATAACTCAAAACCGTCTTAGTTTAGCGAATTCTGCATGTAGTATAGTTGGAGAAAACTTTCCTCGTTCCTTTTAAAAGCTTGTAGCAGAGGGAACTGTTATAGGAGTAACGGTTTCGCAGCTATGGAGCCAGACACTGGGGAAGCTGTTAAAGGAATTTACGAATGCTGCAGCAAATAGCTTACATTCATAATGAAAAGTACTACAAGAATAACCAAAATCAATGATTGCTTCGGTGCATTGTTTAATGTCTTTATTACTGATGGAACTGTGTCAACGTTGCAAAAACCATCAAGTTTGTGAACCAATATACAATAAATATTTTGAGGCAATGAACATTTCTAATCCATTGCAAACTAAAATTAGTAACAGCGAATAGCTAAATATAGTAATGTTTAGATGTTTAAATTAAAATTTGTATATTGGCCGTGAGATATATAATGTATAGTAGCAGGTCCCTCCATAATGCGCAATCCCCCTGCCCACTCGCCAAATTCCCATCGTGTTGACCCCAATACCCAATCCGGAAAACCCACATGTTGGGTACCAGGGTCGTTTCTTTGATATTGATTCATGACACAAATACAACGAATGGGAAAGACTGGAAAAAATGAACAACGAGGATCACTACTTATAATCTAAAGAATTAAAGGAAAAATAATTAAAATAATATAATAAAAATAAAAAAAAAATATAAACCACTTGAAAAAAAAAAAAAAAAAAATAAGAGAAGAATAGGAAGAGAAAAAAAAAAAAAAAGAAAGAAAAGAAAAAAAAAAAAAAAAAAAAAAAAAAAAAAAAAAACCATTATTAGACTCGGTGTTATTTAATACAATAGTTTTAATAAGTCAGATGTAGTAATCTAAACAACTATACTATCCTAGCAGGCGGATCACATAAATTGTAATTTATTGTGTTGGCATACCTTTTGTCTTATCACCAAGGTAGTTAATTCTAAGTATTGAATACGTAACTTCGAGAGATAAACCTAACTGTATCGAGCTTTAAATTACAAGATGAGCCACCGAATATCAGCAATGTTGCTAGAATAATCAAGAAGATATACCGATTATTATGCTCGCAATTTTCAATACACAGAGTATTAATTGCTCTACGAAATGAGACCTACATAGCTAGAACGGTTAAAGAGATATTACCATTTTCGTGTAATTTGGGTCCATTGGGCCCATTGAAAAACCAATTTTTAACAAAACCTTGAAGTGTAAATAATCAGACCGTTGTGTAACGTAGTGGAAATTGTCTATTGCAGGGTTGAAATCTTTTAAATTCCTTCTGTGTGTATGTGTGTGGTCGGCCATAACTCGAGAACATCTTAACCCATTTTATGATCTTGAGCCCATTCGAACTAGCATAGCGATTTACCGGGCACATTTCCGAGCGTTTTTTGATTTAAGGTCTGGTTCCGCGGTCAGAAGTCAAAAAGAGGGTTTATTACACCATTTTGGTACCCTTCACTAAAGCAAGGTTATTTTTATCTTAACATTCAATTTTTTCTGGTTGGTTTTATTTCAGATTAAAATGATAAATGCCTGTGCCACTTTTTTTGTTTTACGATTAATGCTCCGGTTTTGCAGTAATGGGGTTTGAGGTATGGCACCGCCGCATTTCCTCGACCCAAAATTTGAAATTTGTTCTGACGTCCTGGGCGTCTGAAAAGTTTACTTGGGGGTTTGCCGGCATGGGAAACTCATTGCCGGTGTTGGTTTTGCTCTGAGGCTTATGTTTATATGGGGACGGGGATATGACGCCCCATGGTTCGGGGTCAAAGGTCAAAGTGAGGTCTGTATCCCCTTTTAGTACCCTTCACGGAAGCACGGTTATTGGTATCTTTCGAATTTTTTTCTGGATAGTTTTATTTCATAGTAAAAAGATAAATGCTGGTGCCTCTTTTTGTTTTTCGATTAAGACTGCGGTTGTGGAGTGATGGGGTTTGAGGTATAGTACCCTCACGGTTCCTCGACTTAAAATTCGAAATTTGCTCTGACGTCCTGGGCGGCTGAAAAGTTTTACTTGGGGATTTGCCGGCATGGGAAACTCATTGTCGGTGTTGATTTTGCAATGAGGCCTATGTTTACATGGGGACGTGGATATGGCGCCCCATGGCTCGGGGCATGGGCGTAGCTAGGGAAAAATTTTGGTGGGGGGAGGTGATCTGACTCAGGCCGAGATCTTACGTCGCTTCGTTCCTCCCGGCCGGTGTGTTTTTGCCCCGCAGGACTTAATTTTAGAAGCGAAAAAAATTTCCAGGCTACTCCGACAGCAAAAATGTAGTCCAGCTGACAAAAAATTTACTGAGGGGGGACCATTGGTAATTTTTAAGGTCAAAAAATATCGGGGGGATTCCCCCTCCCCCCCCCGGGCTACGCCCCTGATTCGGGGTCAGATGTCAAATTGAGGTTTGTGCCCCATTTTAGTAACCTTCATGGAAGTAAGGTTATTGTAACCTTTACTTTCGAATATTTTTCTCTGGTTGATTTTATTTCGTAGTAAAATAATAAAAGCCGTTGCCTCTTTTTTATTTTTCGATTAAGACTCCGGTTCTGGAGTTATGGGGTTTGTGGTATGGTAACCTCGTTTTTCCTCGACCCAAAATTGAAAAATTCGTTCTGAAGTCCTGTTCGGCTTAAAAGTTTCACTTGGACATATTCGGCATGAAAAACTGATTGCCTGTGTTGGTTTTGCTCTACAATCCATATTTTCATGGGTACAGCAGCATGGCGCCGTCATGGTTCGGGCTCAGAGTTCAAAATAAGGGTTTTTTGCCCCATTTTAGTATCTTTCACGGAAGCAAGGTTATTGTTATCTTAAGTTTCGAAATTTTTCTATGGTTGGTTTTATTTCATAGTAAAGCGATAAGTGCCGATGCCTCGTTTTTGTTTTTCGATTCAGGTATTGCACCTTCGTGGTTCCTCGACCCAAAATTCGAAAATTTGTTCTGACGTCCTGGGAGGCTGATGGCTTGCACTTGGGGGTTTTCGGGCATGGGAAACTCATTGCCCGTGTTAGTTTTGTGCTAAATTGTGCAGTATTGTGTGATATCAACATATAACATATCGACGTTTGATATTGATAGCCGATTGGCTATGTACGCAAAAGCCGTAGGTGTATCTATACTTCACTATGCCCTGTAATCGCGTTAGAGTTACTAGTGATAATAGCAACGCCCTATTTGCAGCTACACAGGGTATAAATTGCTATATAGAATGAGACCAATCACACCTATATAGCTTGAGCGGTTGTGGAGATATTGCTATTTTCGTGTATTTTGGGTCTCATGGGCCCATGTTAGAATTTGTTTAACCAAAATCCTGCATCCTAAGAGAACTGCATAGCAAAGCACTATATACAGATTTATATCGACTTATTTAGCTCTACGAAATGAGTCAGTCTAATAGAAACGGACACCGTCGAAATTTACCGCTCTGAATATTGAGAATTCTTCGCTTCATTTGTTTCACTCAGTCAGAATTGTCGTTGTTGTTGGTTATATATATTGTTTGATTACTGAAAACTCTATGGATTTCCTTGCAATTCTACAAATTCCTTCGGAATTTATAGTAGAAATGATAATGGTTAGCAGGTTCTTATCTCGCGTTTCGTAGCAATCGCAGCCGGAGTTGCCGAATTACAAGCAGTGGATGGATGCCAGTTTCGACGTGAAAACTTTGCCTGTCTTCTGAGCGAGCTCATATTCATTTAGGAGTTGAGTACCTTGGAGCAACGTCGCCTTTGTATCTTGCCCAAAAAGATTTTGCGCACAGGAGGGCTTGTACTCGCGACCTCTTGCTTGTGAAACTTCTCTAACCACTGCGCTGCACGACCACGATTGAAATATAACGTGTTGTATTAATATCACAGCAACATTGTAGCAGGGCAATTATTCCTGGTATTGCGTGAAAATACTTGGAGAAGCGATGTGGCGGGACCTCTAACATTCTTGTGGCACCACCTCTTTGCGTGGAGAAACCAGAATAAGCTTAAGATAGTGCAAAGTTGGTAATAACTGTTGTTTCTTGACGTTAGCATGTGTTATATCTTGCTAGTATAATATTCAATATGTAAATATAATTTCCTTTCAGCGTGTTATATGTGCTTCAGGTTTTTGATGCTCCTGATCAGTTGGACTCTAAGATCCATATACTAACCGACTGGATACAGGCGTCAAGCCATTTGGTCATTCATACTGGTGCCGGTGTAAGCACTAGCTCTGGTATACCGGATTTTCGAGGGCCACGTGGTGTCTGGACTTTGGAAGAAAAGGGAATCTCATGCCCTATAGCAACAACGTTTGATGATGCCTGTCCAACTTTTACACATATGGCAGTCAAGGCTCTAGAAGATGCAAATATAGTCAAGTAAAGGAACTTTGAACTAATACAACTATTTTTATGTTCTCATTCTGCTCAGGCGTAACCAGAATATTGCGTAAATACCTAAAATACAGCCAAAGTGTGGGTGTCTCTAGGTTGGTAGAGTGTCCTCATTTTGCTGAATCATAATCACAACATTGCGCAGACGAAACAAAGCATAGGTGTCCACAGAGGGATAGAGTGAGTAACCCACTGAGGATGGGACACACCCTAAGTAAAATTACTGTTCCGCCTGGAAAATTTAGAAAAAATTAACAAAATTTTAGCAAGAAAAATAGCAAAATTGATGAAAATTATGTTTCCTTAAATTTTGAAATTCAACCCCAGGTCGAACGTTGTACACTCATGACCCAAAGCGTTATTGCTCTGTGGCGAAACATCACCTTACTTTACTTCGTTCTTTACACCCTAGAATTTTTGTGAATTTAAGATGCGACGAAATTAGATAAATTTCTTAGTCGGACGTTTAAACCGTATAAATCTCGGTTCTGGCTGATGGAGAGACGAAGAATGTATTGTCATGGTTAATTCTTAAATTATATATTTGGGGCTGTAAACGATGGTTTATTTGTTTTTTTACAGTACGGTTAGATGTTAAAACGATATATCTATATTGTTAATATCGTTTCTTGGTTAATAATATCATTTTTACATCATTTTAAATTCAATAGCAGGATATTAAGTTGAGCGGATTAAGTATTATACAATAGAAGATACCTACCGACTTTTCCAGATTAGGGAGGAGCCCAAGTCTTTACAGTTCTCCAGGTTCCTTCGTTCACGGCTTCCAGGTAGGTTTGGCTTTTCCCCAGGCCATGCCTCTAAGTATCACCAGGTAGTTTTTTTATGTGACTAATTATCTATTTTTTTCTCTGATGGGTTCACAAATGTTCCATTTTTCTTTTTTGAATAGAAAACCCCAAAATTTTCCATGTGTGGCTGCAGGTCTCTAAATTTTCCCTTTTATGTTAGTACCGTTGCAGTCATTTGTTAAACAAGGAATTTGTCGGGTACAACTTTTTTAATTCCGAGTATATTCTACAATATTGGTAACCACCACAAATAAAACACCATATACAGTTACAGGCAAAATGACACAAGAAAGTCTGTATGTTTTATTGGATATGGATATTTGATCCTTTTCGTATTATTTCAGGTCTCTTGGGCCGGACCCATCTTTTAAAAAATTTATTTAATTGTAGAACATAGGCTACCCCTAACCGCTGTCGTAACCTAATACAACTTCTTGAATGGTAAAATCACGCCACAACGTACCGAAATTTTTAAAATCGCTATTTCTGTCAAAGGATCGACAAATCATATTCGGCCTCACAGCGGCCCAGGAAGTGGTTTCACAAAAAAGTTGGGGTCAGCAAAGTCGTTTATCTCGATGAGCTGATTCGGCATGGTGACCTCGCGAAGCCTTTGTCGCGGATATGGCTGCGAAAGGCTAGTATCCTTATGACCAAATTTGGCGAGGAACCTTTAAAAACCAGTTTTTGTCATTTTAACCCTGAAGATTGCATTGGAGCTGTTCGTGTTCCACTAAACGGTACATCTTCGTCACTTTTAATATCGAATAAAAAATTGTCTTAATGCGTCCATCTGAAAATGAGTTGTGAATGACAGAATCAGAAAAAAGACATCTTCACGATATTTCCTACAGCGCTGTCAGTGGAAACACCGCTCGTTCCGTATCAATAACGATGTTAAGCAATGCTGCAGATCTCGATGAGCTGATAGTAAGGGATTCTGGAAGCCTGTGCCACCATAAGCTGCAAAACGCTGGTACAGGTGTGTCCTGATTAGCCAAAGGACAATTAAAAAGTCGTATTTGCCGTTTTTGAGCCCAAAATTTAACTGTCAATTTAATAGAAAACATTGTAAATCACCATGCTTCAAAATTTGGGTTCAAAAATTTTCAGGCTCTATTTCTTGTTTCTGATTGCTTAAAGCAATATACTAAAAAGCTTGGACAGTATTCGTACGTACAAATTCAGCAATAATATAAAACTATGATTTCAAAGTTTGAGCTCAAAATTTGGCAAAAGATTTGACGTGTGAACGCACATTTGGAGTTCATCTAAAGCACACATCGTCATTAGTTTTTCTAACAAACAAAAATTTTGTCGAAATTCATTCGTGAGAAGACGAGTTTAGAGTTAAACCGACAGGCTAACAAATTTTCACGATTTTTTTAGAACCGTCAGTGGATATTCTTTTTTCTTCGCTTCAACACGCTGCAACAATGAAAGACAAACTCAGAAGTATTGATCGTCCGAAAAACCAACTGAAAATTAAAAGTCTGTGGGATTCAAAAGGTCGAATGTCCGTAAACTGCGAAATTTTAGCGGATTATTTGTTTGGATTAGGTATTAATATCCTCCAAAGATTAAAAACACAGACTATTCGTGAGTCTAAATCTGCGTGCAGATACTTTTTGACTGTAGTAAGAATTACCTTATCATAACATTGTTTACGGTGAAGTACGCGAAAATGAATGAACGGAAATATAGTTGGGAAGGTTTTCTAACTAATTGTTAAGCTGATATGTTCAATTGAAGTGCCTTAATCTCGTTGGCCTAAGACAAATATTTAAGCTAAAATTGACCGCCTAAACCCATAATATGCAGAGCTAAAGGAAAAATCTCGTCTCAGAAGTTCACAGGAAAACATACCTTTATAGAGTGAAACAGTCTTTGAATCCTGGAATCAAACTTTTGTGGCTTCTCTACCAGTAATATTTTGCAACTGAACATCGGACGCAATATCAGGATATTCGGATATCCCGACGATGCGGATAATTTCGGGATACCAAATCGTATCCGGATTTTTTTGCCCATCGTAATTACTACTTTTTTAATGTTGCAACACTGTATTACACCCCGATAAGATAATTTAGTAACCAGAATGAAATTTTTTTCCGTACTTTAACCGCCACAGTTTTGAGAACCTGTGGACAGGGCTATGGAATACATGCTTCTTAAAATTTCATCTTAAAACTAGGAGATTGATTACTTGTTCTTTTTTGTTACATTATAGATATTTGGTGACACAAAACATCGATGGCCTTCATATTCGTAGTGGGTTTCCTCGCGATCGATTGTCTGAAATTCATGGCGACGTATTCGTGGAAGAATGCATTAACTGTCGGAGGTGAGCTATTGCAAACTTTTGAAATTTGACAATGCCTTATCTTCATAACCGTTAGAGATATAAGCAACATTCATAGAGCATTTTAGAGCTAATTTGTAGTTTTGCTGAACACGCGTATGGTAAGAGCTTCGTTTAGGCTGGATACATTGCGAAATGGGTTGCGAAAAAAACTTGATACGCCCGAAACGCAAAAACTTGGGACCGATAAGTTCCTATTTATAATTGCTGTAACCGAAATGCAAAAGGTTGGGCCCGACAAGTTCCTATTTATAATTGCTGTAACATTTTTAATTGTTATGCAGCTTTCGAGGACCATTTTTCTGCTAAATCTACCCCAATATATAATGTTTTGGCATTGAGGAACAACCTGAATGTCTAGATAGCGACCACTAAAATATGCAGTGTATGCTAGGCAGATAACCACAGTGCCATGAAGCTGATAACATCATTGGCCCCGGTGACATGGCAGGATTCCAGTGCTCGTGATTAGCTATTGTTAAATATCATACTTCGATTTATATCTTTTATGTGTATCAATAATTTCGATAAGTGTATTTTTCCGTGTTATTCGTTATTGTCACAGGCAATACAAGGTTGATACCACTCCATTTTGATTAGATTATTTGTGTCATTTTCTGTACAGTTACATTGCTGTGGCCATCTCTCCGCGGTCTTCAAAGCTTTGATTCCTCTACGTAGCGGTATTGAGTTTAGTGTGAATTACGTTATCATTGTTTGCAAGGTGTAAGATTTGCTACTTGTTCGATTCCTAATGAATTTGTGCCGATTTTTGTGCTCCAGTGACAGAGGTTTGAGGTGCCCTGCTATGCCCGGTTGTGTATTACATTATCTGCTCTCTGTTTGCCATTCAGTCATTATCACGTCAGTGTTGCGGTAAACTATGCTAACTTATGCCGGGTTATAACTTTTTTAGTCGAAACAGTAGAATATTTAGCTAGTGTGATTTGGTACTGTTATGAGTTAAAGCACGCACAATACGCAATGATTAAAAATTTATAAAGCTATTTTATAAATCAAATACAATCCTACATAACTCAATCGTGTAGCAGCTATCGGAGTTCGTACCATATATTCTGTAGCCATTTAATAGATTTATGTTCTTATACTCTTGTGTTGATTGGTCGCACTGATAAAACAGATATGTGTGTGGCCGTCACGGGTATAGCGGTCGGTGGTTGGCACTAATAGCCTTCATATTACATACGTCGAATCCATGAATGAGTGAATCTGGATTTCTATTCGTTCCGTGAACTCCCGGGATCATATGTAATAAAAACGTTGTGGAAGGACAAAATACATTATACGGGACAAGATACAAATCCCAGCATTCCGTATACGGACCAAAACGGAAAATATTGTAATGAGATGAACGTGACGTGATATCACATTTTGTTGTAATAAACGTGATAGTAATACAAACCATTTCAGCCAATTCTTTTCGGAAACGTCAGTGCCTACTGTCGGGTTGAAAATGACTGGAAACTACTGCCCTGGCAAAAAGACGAACGGACGTCCGTGCAGGTGAGTTATTCTAAATAAAAACTTTATTTTTATGCTATTGGATAATAATCATTTCAATTTACTATTAGATAGAAATGTTGCTCAGATCTAATGGCTGTTATGCGTCTGGTGCTGACTGCTAAGATCTAAGTGTTATTTGTTTTCTACAAGCGCGACGTAAAGCTAATTTGGGTTACGTGACGTCGACGATCAATTTTTAAATTTTGTTTTATGCAATCTCGGCCTACAGATAAAACGAGTATTTATTTTAACCGTTATATACAATTGCAGTTGGATAGCTGGTGCTCGATTGGAAAAAGGATAGCTCCAATTTTTTTCTCTAAATCAGGTACCCTCAGTTTATAAATATTATGGCTAAGCATCGGAGATGAAGCTCTTTTAATGAATGAAGCAAAATATGTCGAATCTTAGTATTTTATTTTGTTTCAATGTTCACCCTTTTAAAGGTATTCGGCCAATAAAAGGATTACCTGTGAATATAATTTAATAAATTTTTACACAAGGGCTTCCAGCTTAAGTCATAGTAGATTTTAGCCTCGCCTTACAGTAAATTTTGTCAATATCCGTTGGCCACATCTTCAGGGGCAAGTTGCGCGACGTCATCCTTGATTGGGAAGACAGCCTACCGCCCTATGACTTGGTTATGGCGGAATATCAAACGAGGTTAGTTTGAAAACAACACCAGTGTGGAATATGTATATTTTCAGAGCAGAGTTGTATAATAGCAATATAATTGTTTTATTTAATGACGCTAAATGCCTTTTATTATAAATTTTAGACCTTCTAGCAAACGCTGATTGTTCATCTTTCTTTTTGTTTTAACACTAGTGTGTTGCATGCATATATTCCTACGATATTTTTTGTAGGCGATGCCAGCGTTGTGGTGGGTTTTTGACGTTAGGGATTCTCGAGTTGCCAGGTCCGGTTTGGGGGAGACAACGAACAATATTCACTTATATGTGTGTACATACACTTCTGCGTCAAGATTACAATATTTGTATAATTGGGATATACAAATTGTGCCAAAATTCAATAAAATTACATTTTAAATTGTAATTGGAGATAAAAATTACTCAGGATCACTATAATAACTGAGAGATAAAACTATCGTTGCTGGAAATTTTAATGGCGTGCAACAGCTGGAGATGAGACGTCAACTGCCTGATTCATTGTACCGGAACTCCGGCAACAGTTAAGATGCTGTCATGGAGTGTTAAGTGAGTATTGCGATTAAGCAAAAATTATCATGGCCGCAGTCAAACGTTTAACACTGGTGCCTGTTATTATTGTGATATTTTACGTTTTCATTTTGCAATTTCAGTTTCGGTCTGCCAACTTTTCGCTATATAACTTTTACAAGCGTTGGGTAATGCATTTTCATAGTTTTGTCTTTCGATTAAGAAATAAACAAACCTACGTTTTTGTCAAGCTGTGATCCTGCCGTTATCTCGCCAGTTGTTTATGCATCTTTTGCTAAGCTGCGCAGCAATAAAATAGTTAACTGGCTCTCCTTGAGCTTAGATAGCTATTTTCGTTCTGTTTCCGCCCGCACGTGGGAATATTGTTCGTATATAATTCTGTTTTAAAACAGACTTTGTATTAAACGCTTATAATCCGAATGTAGAAACCTATATTTCGTGAGTGATGATGATGCTAAATATATTCTTGGCGGCAAGTGTATTTTTTACAAACTATAATTTGGCAATAATGGCATATTGGTCGTTTAAAATTTATGCACAGTAACTTGGCTCTGTTCGAATGATTATGGTAGCGGTACAGATTGCTGATGTACTGATATTTTGCCTCGGATTTATTTATTATTATTGGAGCGTTTATGTTATGAAATTGGCAGATTGTCTGTTTTTAGGAACGCGGACATGGTATTAGTGCTAGGCAGCAGTCTTCAAATTATTCCTGCTGGAACAATGCCATTTTTGGCGAAAAAGAAAGGTGGCCGGGTTGCAATCGTTAATTTGCAAGAAACAAAACACGTGTGTTCGTTTAGCTGATTATTTTGATATTTAGAGCTGTGTTACCCGCTGGGGTCTGGGGCGCTACACCACCCTGCCATATCCTTTGCTCAAATAGCCCATAAAAATAAGAGCGGGCGCGTTGTAATCATTATATAATTCGCAATAAATGTGTGTACATTTGGCTTGTTTGTTTGCGATTTCGAGGTATGTGTAACTGTAGGGTTATCGCTACTAGGGTTCGGGGCGACAGATATATCGACCGAAACCTCTACTGCTGCAGCTATGTCCTCGGGTTTGCGCTCTCCACGGAAATCATGTGTTGCTCAAGTTAATTCTGTATCTGCTGATATACTTTAATAAATGGACTCAGAAACTGTGCAGAAGCGTCTGTATTTAGGTTAAAAGCAACTTTTCAAGCGAATTTTAACATCAAAAAGGGATTATTATAAAGCATTTTGTCAAGTTTTATTCTACTTGAGGATGTTTTTACAAGGCTGGGGTGGGAGAGCTTTTGTCAGAGGGCCCAAAAATGCCAGGGGATCGGCCTCACACACTTTTTAAAGAACCGAGAGATTGGATTGACCAGTGAAACGACTCTGCTCAATCAGGCGCCGAAGTTCTGTTATCGATGTAGTAATGTACATTGTCGTAATAATCTGTTGACTTCATGTTATATCACCTGCAGAAAGTAAGCGTTTTTGTTATTAGTTATTTTGATACGTTCAGTACTCACCAGAAATGACCGTCGATTTTCAAAACGATTTATTTTAGACCGAGCAGGGAACAAAACGTAATTTATTGCACTATTAAGTCCAATAAATGTTCCTTGAGGAACTTCCGCCTTTTAAAATTCCTGTGTTCGTCAATTTTTCACCATATTCGCCCTGCCACACTACCGCAACATCATATCCGAGACAGCCACATTACACTAACCCGATGATTTATTAATTATCCGGGATTCTTTTCTGTATACTTATTGGCCAAAATGGCAAACAGCAGGTTTTAAGGGTTCATTGTCGAATCTGGCCACGCGGGTTCCAGTATCTAGCAACACAGGCTTCGCATCGAAAAGAGGATCTAATCAGTTCATCGACTTCTACAACTTTGCAGAGCCACACTTTTTTGTGCTACCACTACTTTGGCCGCTGTGGGCCCGAATATGGTTTGTCGAGCCTTTGCCAGAAACATAGATTTTGATATTTCGGCATGTTATTGCATGTTTTTACCTAACAACGAGTTACTATTATCTTATAAAAAACGCTGGATACGATGGTTTCAGCTAACTTCATTATATTATACCTTTTGATGGGGTTTGTAGTATTTCACAGCCGACGAACTTGAGTTGCAATGTGGATCATGTTTTCATTTGTTTAGTTATGTATTGCGTGAAGGGCATCAAGCATGGTCTATATATAGGTTTTTGAACGCCGACTACAATGATTTTATATCTAGAGTCTATCATATACATCATGCCTTTTCATAGTTTTTCAGCAGGTTTAGGGTCAGTAAACCCGATTGCCAGAATAGAGTAGGTCTCCGGTAGTTAGGTTATGCATTGCAGGGCATCAACATTGGTCTTTATATCTTTTTTAGTAGGTGGAAGTCAATACGATTTGTTTGGTTATCTAGGAACGAGCACAAAATATGTGGTGCCAGTTATCTTTGATCGGTTTAGGGTCGAATTAATTAACAAAATGGTAACTTGTCTATGAAACAAGGCTCTCTCCGTTGCACCATCAATCGTTAATTGTCGATTCTACTAAAGAGTGTGGCACTCCTCAAATTTGCCTTGTTAACACATGTGGTACATCGCGGTCCTTTTCGCCCTTACCCCCTTTTCGTTTATGACCCATCAATGGGCCATAAACATGACTACCCTATCCATGTTTATGGGCCACCACACCCAGACCTCCCAGGTTTTAACCACCAACTCATAAAACGATTGACTACCACACCCAAACCCTGTATTATCTTGGTGTAATTTAGAAATCCACTAATATGGGTGGCCTATAACTTGCTAGTTCAAGAAGCTGTTACTGGATGTAATGCTCCATGACCATCGGTGGGGTAGTTATTTTTGTGACCCTCCTGGTGGGTCATAAATCTGGAGGGGTAAGAGCGAAAACGGATGTGACGTACAGCGGGAGATACTGAGGAAAAGCTGAAAAGTGTCATACACTTAGTCGACTCTAGGTTTCACCTTGGCTTGTGATATACTAAGTAGTGCTGCTAGTAGCAATTCATCTATAAGTTACGTGTAATCCCATGTCACAGCTTTGTGCTTGATGTATATATCATTCTAAAACCTCTGCAACACTAAACCCATCTGGACATCGGGTTCATTGCCGTAAACCCATTGCAAACTTATGATGGAGGCGTGAAATGTTCGTGTTTATCTCTAGGTAACAAAATCATCGCATTCATCATGCCAAAAATACTATTAAAGACCATTCTTGATTCCCTGTGCGCAACAAATAATCAAACTGCTGAAGACAAAACTATATTCTGTAAATCAGGCTCATTGACCGTAATTCTACTGAAAACATCTGAAAAGATATGAAATGTTCGTGCTGTACTTGGTATTCAGTGTATGCAACAAAATTTGTATTCAGTGTATATGCAGAGCACGTATCATGCATCGCTTGCACTCAATACGTAATCAAAACTGAAAACGGACCACATTTTGGAAATCGGGATCGTCGGTCGTAAAAAATTTGAACCTCGTGTAAAGGTATAGTAAAGTCAACTTGGACTCTATATAACATAACAATGAATTCAGTGTATTTTATAACCTAATAGACACTCTATAATGGTAAAAACACGTAATAACATACCGAAATTTGGAAAATCGGTAATAGTAGCAGGGAGTGGTTCAGGCTCCCACTGAGCGGTTCCTAGCTCTCTATGACTTTATTTAGCGTTGGGATCTCCCTTTTTGTTGGGGTAAACTTGCATCGCGCCAAATACATGGGCTGCGAAACGCCGATACTCGTATGGCCCGATTTCCCAAATAAAGATCCTTAAAAACTATTTTTTGCCATTTCGTTCGGAACTGTTCACGTTAAAATCGTTTTTTGCTATCGAACAGAAGATTTATCGAAATCCATCCACACTGAGATGAGTTATGATAGTGACAGCTACAGATAAAAAGAAATTTTAACGATAACCCCTAGCGCCCGCAGTACAAACTTTGCTCACGGCATTTCAACCAGAACTCTGTATTAAAATGTTTGTGCAACAGCTACAAGTACTTAAACATATTTATAAACAAATATACATAACATAGAATTAATCTATGTGCGCCACCTTGAAATATGCGCCGACAGTGAACATGGTCCCATGTCACATTTTTAGTAAAAATGTCACAAAACTGAAGAATGAACAGAAACTGAATGTCACTGAACCGCCAGTCACATTTCTAGGTCACAAAAACTTTTTTCAAACGACTTTCGAACATTTGTTGTCGAATGGTGCCCGAACACAGATAATTGCTCATTCAACACCCAAAATAAACATAACCGTCGAATACAAACTAAATAGATATCAAATAACGAGGGGCTTTGAACTGGGGGCTCACCCAGGTTAGCTGGATTAAAAACCGTGCCACTATGTTCAGTGGAAGAATCTTAATATAATTTCATTTTACCGTGTTTTCCATGATGCTGTTTCATTATAGTATATGCGCATTTACGCTGGCCACTCATGATTAACCAAAATTCTTATCATAATAGCCGAAATAAAAGTTGTATTATGATTTATTATAGTTTTTTTGTTAGGGTGATTATTTTCAATATCACCTCCAATTATCCATTGCCCGACCTGATCGAGCCGCCGAAATGTTCTGGCAATTCCTGATATAGCTTAACGTATTATACAAAATTTTCAGTGTTCACGGTTACACACAAAATGCTAAAAGAAGATTTCGGTAGCACATTAAATGTTTTGGTTTGCAGCCAAATTTATTGCCCAGTGTAAAATAAAGTCATTAATATGCAGCGCAATGTAATTAAAAACGTTCCTGCGTTTTCAAATGTAACTGTTGTTTCGTGCAGTTGTAGAGCGAATATTTGACATTCCAACACGACTTGTTCGGACAGAAATTGATATAAAAAACTCCTGAATGTCGGACATGGTACAAATATATATTTTTCGAGAATCATTTCTCGCAAGCACTGAGCTTAGCAAGCTTTGGTTAGTGCTGTTGCCATGATATTGAATTGCGTAAAGCAGTGTTTACCATTTAACGTAAGCGTGGAATAACGTGTGTTCCCTGTATGTAAATAATTGTAGGACACAGTTGCACTTGCGCATCTAGCATTGTAAATATTTGAAACTATATGTATATTACCGCCGGTTACTATAGGTCGCGTTATGGCGTGATTAGTCTTTTTTACAATATATTCAAATAGGATCCTATTCAGTAGCCCACTTATATGCTTATCATTTAAAACTGTTGTTATCTTCGCAAAAACAATTCATTTATACAGAAATTGATTCAATAAAAATTGTTCAAAGTACAGTAATTGGGTGCTCATGGGTAAGTAATAAAAATTGGCTCATTTTTAATAAACCTTGGCAAAAATTGTTGCCCCAAAAATTGTTTGAAAAGCTGTTTTTAACTTCAATAAAGATTTTTTTACCGTTTTTAGGCTACTACGAATCAATTTGTCTACCTTGCAGTGTTTGACTAATTCTAGCCGGTGCCAGGAATTGAACCAGGTCGGTATGGGTGCAAGCAGCATACGAAACCACTGAGCTATCTAAGAGCTGTTGTCTCGTTCCACAAGGAATCGGGTAGACCGAGTGAACAACGCACTTGCAATCAAATATTACACCGTATAGCTACAACATGCAATGTTCGCTGTTCATGGTTTGATAGCAATGTGCATTAATGGATTAAATGAAATAAAAATTTTAGGACTCTAAGGCCGACCTTGTTATACACGCTCCGGTTGACGAAGTTATGGCTAAAGTTCTTCTCAACATGCGTATTTTGTGTCCTCAATATGACGGTCCTAGATACGTTCTAGAGTCAAGACATGGTCCTTCGATAGGTCCCAAAAGCGTTCCACCGCTGCAAAAGCCGGTTCTTCCAGAAAAGTAAGTAGGTCTAATTATTTTTGTAAAAGGTAAGTTCAGGAATTGGTGTGTTATAGTACACTGTATTTCTTATGCTCGCCAGCATTAAATGTTTGGTTTAGCAAACAGAAAAATCATTCAATTTTGCCAGTAAAATTGAATTCGCTAAAATTGCGCCTTACGTTGGTCGTGTATAGAAATTAAAATATCTCGTGGTGAACATTAACAGTTTGAAGTGTCAAACTTTCGAGGATAAGGTGGCCGATACGTACCAGCGGCCGGGCAAGACGGATCAGCCCCTCTTTCCTTTGTAGCAGAACCACGGACTCCAAACTATTCAAATGACTTGTACAGTAACTGACTTCGAGTTGTACTTGAGCAAATGCCACTTTGCCGCAGCATGGCATACTGGCCTCTCCATAGAGGTGGATGGAGGAGCCCTTAGTATTTCGGCAGTCCCATCCATATCATGCACGCGGGTTTTCCCAGGTCGTGGTTTAACACTTCCAAGTATTTTGAGGTTGACTTTGTCCTAACAAAAATGTTTATAACAAAACTTATTACTACTCTTTTTATTTTCGATTATTTATGATAAATTCCTTAATATAATGAAGGGCTGCATGCAATAAATATTAATCGTGGGTTTAAAACCCTAGGTCACACCAAACAATTCGCTTGCCGCTGCTGCGTTAGTTTGAAGCGTTTGACAGAAGCACCATATTACATTACGTTTGCAAAATTGCCAAAAGTTGAAGCCTAGTGACGGTGGCGAGAAGCTCGCGATAGTCTCTTTTTATTGGACTCAGCCGATTGTGAATACACCTTGAAAACCAACTTTAACGACTACTATTAAAAGATCAAATATATATTTTATGCTTTAATCACTTAGCTAGCTCCAAGTATTTTTATATTTTGTTACATTTTTCCAATTAAACTTCGGCTTTCAACCCAAGGGCACAGCACAGGATCTAATTTCAGTAAATAATGCAACAGAAACTACCTCATACATACAATGCAGGGCTGTCCATTAGCCATGGGTCCCCTGGTTCCGAACCGAGGGACGCCCGATTTTGCTACTGGGCATTTTGCCGAGTGAAAAACGATAGAAAATAGTGTCAGACACACTGTCAAAACGTATTTATGGAGAGAAAAAGCAATTTTGAAGCAAATTTTGACAGCATTTAGGAAACTTTTGGCTTCGGAACGGAATTTTAGTTCAAATTTTATGTACTTTGGACTGTTTGGTAACAAAAAAATTCGAAGAGGTGGTGAACCGGGGGCAGCCCAAAATTTTTCCAGGGGCATGAACCGGGGGCACCTGTTCTGAACCAGGGGGACCGAAAAATGACAGGGACCCACACCCCAATTTGGAGAGCCCACAATGCATGGAAAAGACGATAAAATCCAATTGGGCACGATTTCATCCCAGTTAATCTGGTGGAAATTGCGACTGGTATTCCTGGTTGAAGCTAGGTGGGGACTCAAAGCCTCCCAGGTGCCATTTTTGTGCTGTGGCGAGGCCGACATAATGGAACAAAATACAATCGACAGGCGAAATTTGTAGAATAGCATAAAGCATAAAGAATAAGAATAAAAAGGCTATATATCGAGAAGATATTTCCTTTAGGCCAATTTATGTTTCATGATTCGAAATTTCTTTTTGACTGCTAAAGTTCTAGAATGAAAACTAATAATTGGGTGGAAAAGGTGTTGAATGTGCATCTATTTGTGAAAGTTGAAAAGCTTTGTCTTTGATGCTGAAATATATACATTGCAACTAGCATGTCATTCTACGAAAATTTCCAACAGTTCGACGATATTTTGCACTGATTTTAATATCAATTGAATTTCACTTGACGGCACATGTGAGCACATATAGTGCGAGTTGTGAGGAATATGAAATGTCCTCAATTTCATAAATCATATTTCAGAAGGAATCAAATGCTTTACGACAAATTTTCTGGGGGCAGTAATTCCGACATTTGGAATGCCAGTGAAAATGAAGAAGATCTGCCCGACAGCACTGCACCAGGCAGTTCCCTTACAACGAAAACATTGCCGCCTAAAATACGGCAGAAGGGTCAGAATTCCACGCAAAATAACAGCACAGATCCGTCAGCAAAAGAGTTCAGGAAATCTAGCACAAAGGCAAACAGAAAACCACAGCATTCTAATCCTGAAAAGCCTAGCCGCCGACTGCCTTCAACCCGTATAGCTGCGAGGCATTTGACTTACGACGAAGATGTTCTTATGGAAGCTGCTATTATTGCCGGACTTGGATGTAACGAAAAGTACAGGAGCCACAATTTGGAATTGAATAAAGATGATTACATTACATCGTCTAAACATCGTCGTATTGCTGACAGCGATGCAACCACATCTAATGTAAACTGTTACGGGTTAAGTAAACGTACGAAGAAATGTGGGAAACGTTCCGATGATGCTTCAATTTATCAACCCGAGAACGCTGTCGCTAGCGCAGGACTTGTAAGTGTCAATGGTCAAATTAATAAACAAGGTCAAGATGGCACTGACCAGCAGCCTACGGGTGGTAGCAATTGCAGCTGGACAGACGAAGATATTGTTGCGTGGACATTGAACGATAGTATTGAAAGGATAATTGAAAATACGGATGTATCAGACGAACAATGCAACAATACATTGTGTGGAAACATTATCACCTGTAGCAGTGCGGATAACGTTTCAAGTGGTGATTGTCTTTCTGAAAATATTGACATATGTAGGTCCACTGTAAATAGTGCTTGTAACAATGTTGTAGTAGGCGAAGAAAACGCATATTCGATGAAAGACGTGGGTAGTGAGAAACTTGGACACTGAATTGTGTAATTTTTCTTCTAATCCGTCTATTATCTTTGTTTTATAGACGATTATACGCATTCGCAGTTTATATGCTATAGTTGAATCTAATACTACGTACCTAGTAACAACATATTGGCTATTGACAGAGCGCCTAAGAATAAGTAAATTTTACAAAAATTATGAGTCAGTTCACCCAGAAATCCGCGTTCACATTTTTGCCATTGTATTCGCTTTTTTGTGAGCACGAAAATGAGCTCTACGATGTACGAATAGAATTTGCGTTCACGCAAATTTGTCATTTCGCACCTTTGTCCGCGTTCGTTACATGACATTCTGAACCAGACAGCAATGTTCGCGGTCTATTGGTATATTATAGCTTACGATAAAACCGCGATTGGTGATCGCGCATTTGTATGCGGCCAGAAAAATGCGATGTTATTTCACAACATAGTGACCGCGAACAGCGCCTACTCATTGCTGCATCGGAAATCGTTTGCGCGTACATAACGGAAATTCGTGATTTTTGTTCGCGTTCATCGCTTTTACGATCGTGAACTATCACAAAAGAACAACCCAGGTGTACGTACGTAAGGTGGACTCACGCATTACTATACACCGTCTGATACGAGGTGTACTAAAACCTATGTGTATACTGGTGCAATTATTATGAACTCAAACGCACATGTCTCTTTACGTCGATAGCTCATTTTGCATTGTGTGGAATCTTCTTGTGCAGGCGTGCTGCAGCCACATCGTGAGCTGTGAATCGCTAAGGAACGGGATTAACTTGCCACCAATCCAGCCTATCCAAGTTAAATGATACACTTTGGCCTTCTGAAATGACAGAGACCGCATATAATTTTTATACATTGATGTTCGAAATTCAAAATTTTATTTTGACAATGGCTGTGGGTGATTATCGCAAAAAAACATCTGATTATAGTGAATTCGGTACTTAGGTCAAATCCTAAAATGCCGAATACTCATACAGCCATGCTCATACACTGAGTTAGGTTATTCGGTATTAACAGAAGGCTACACTTCCCACCTGCTATCGTAAAAATCAATAAATCTAATGAACACGTAGAAATGATTTGTTCTATACACATCCCTCAACAAAACGAAGAGTCAACAGCAGCAGAAGCGACACATCATAGCTTATAGCCTGCATCGGCATATTTGTGTCGGATATTAGAAGTGAGTCGTTGTTTCAACGGAAGCAGAATGCAAATAGATTGCAATTTATTCCAGCTCGAACTGCACTAGCCGAAAAGAAATAGTGTCGCAACAATTCAGCGCGTGCAACTGTATACGGGTACGAAGTTGAAGTCCGAGCTGTGTATAGTCTCTATTGGAATCAGTGTAAACAGTTTTTCGCATGAATAATTAAAATTAACGTAAACCAGTTGAAACGTACAGATCCGATCTGCCGACAAGCCTACACCTATAAACAATTTAAATCATGGAAGCCTACGTCATATGTAATATGACTTTACTGATTTAATTTGATTGTTTCCTGATTGACCAATCAATTAATCAAGGTCACGCTTCAAATATGGGTTCCACACACGTGATGCGTATACTGCGTGCGGACGTATCAATGTTTTGTACAAATTTAAAAACGTAGACTTTTGCATATAACGGACCGATCGTTTAATCAAATTAACAACAGACGTTTTATTTCCGATTGCAGCGCAATGTTCCGATTATTCATGATCTCTATGTATTTGAACACAGATATCGTTGACGTGACCAACAGAGACAATGCCAGTATCACATGCGTACTATGTTTTACTAGAATTTGTAAAACCGAAATTAGGGCAATCAAACTTAGACACGCTGAAGGTTTATTGCCAGTTTTTGGCTGATTTACCAGATAGACATACTGCTAAAAGTAACAGGTATAACTGTAAAGTTATCGATTTGGTTAAAAGTTTATAACATATTTCCACAATTTGTATTTACCAAATTCGCCAGAATCATTTATATACATAGTGTAAGAATATTATAGGACCACTAAAGAACCCTGAATAGCACCAGATTTTACCTGAATGAAATTGAAATATAGAGAACCAATTCTCACACATAGTCTGCGTCCCAGTATAAAGTGATAACAAACATGTATATAAAGGTGGGTGGTTTCCATACCGAGAGATTTGCTGTCTGTACTCTATCAGATGCCATCAACAGAGGGGCCAGCGTTGACTGCCTCCGTGACAACATTGAGATAGTCCAACAGTTGTAGTTGGCAGGCGTTTTAGAGGGAAAACCGAACTGTTTGATGTTATGTTATCATTTCAAGTACGTTTAAGCAATATTTCTTTTATATGCGTTCTAAAATTTTTCTTAGAGCGCTAGTTCGAATTGTACATATTTAATATGGCTGTTTTACTGAAAATATATAATGTATAAAATTTCAACATTGAAATTATCAGGAAATTAAATCTAAATAATTCTGTTTTGGGCGTTTTAAATGCTCAAAAAACCTGAAAACCATTTCTTATACAATCTATTTCAAAGAGCACGATAAAATTTTTAAAAATTTATTATAAAACCTGCTATGTTTCAAATGTTTATGGGTAATATTTATGATTCTGAGTCTTTCAGTGCATTTATGTAGAATTTCCAATGTTTTCAATAATTATTTTTGCAAGTCGCATGTGCTTCACGGCATATGAAAAATTAAAGCTGCAAACTCTCTGGCGGAGTCTCACATATAAACACATTTACCGATAAGAGTATCCTTGGATGACCTACTGGTTTTATGTGTATATTTTGTACGCTGTATATCATTTAATAAATGCAATGCATTGCCGAAGGCAATCTTGATGAGCGAAATAAATGCTTTATATACTTTTAGTTGATATTTTCTGGATGCACGAGGTTACGAGTTCCACTGTACAGGTGGCACAGACGGGTGTTCTTCAGGCGCATTTCCACCTGGATGAATAATATGCCTCCATACAAAATGCTTATTTTCATTATTATGCTAATTTTTTTAGGATAAACTATAATATATTGACTAAAGTGACTAAATATATTGCAGTCCTTAAGTTTTGGTAAATGTTAAGTAGCATCTTGTGCTAATTTTTAAGCGTAATTATGCTAATTATTCAGAATATTAATTATGCTAAATTAAGTTATAAAATGTTTCACATAAATTAAGCATAATTATGCTTAAAATTTAAGAATATTGCTAAATATTATCAGCTTTGTTTTTATAATTAAATTATTTAACTATATACTTATGCTTAAATGTTAACATTAAATAAAGCTTAACCGTCTCTTGCCCACTAGGCCCAAATGGACTCAACACACATTGCGACTCGTGTTTACTGAGTTTGTCGTATATCGTACGTTTGAACGTGTGTTATTCGCTCGCATTGTGAGATTCCATAAGGACAAGGTTCCAACAGCTCTCATATAGCTCAGTGGTTTGCGTACACAAGTTTCACCCGTGCGTTTCGGGTTCGATCCGTGGCGCAGGCTTGAGTTTTTAAACATTGCACAATACACAAATTAATTCGGGCATGAAAGGGTTGGCCCATGTAAAGTTTAGGGACCGAAGTACAAAGCATGCCGTGCCGTTCTCGATATATTAAGCCTTAGTCTTAGACTAAGCTAAGGTCTTTATATGAGACATACGCTAGGGCTAAGCCTAAGTCGGGGGCTACCGCCCCCGAACCCACCGCTCTAGGCTGTTCTTTTTTCAAAGTTATAACGTCCGGCCCCTAAAGTTGACATGGGCCAAAGGGTTAATTAAAAATTATCGCATAACTAATATTAACCATCAAATTTTGCTAAAAGTTTGCAATAATGCGGGAGTATCCTAAGTTCACCCTACCAACCACCCGATTAAGTCAAGCGATATCAAATCGCAAACCCCTGTTACGGAAAATAGAAGCTGAACTTCATTCGGTTTTTGGCTAACTGAAAATTGGTAAAATCAAATTTGAAATTGCAAGATATTATACCTTGTGTTCGAACAGAATTTCGGTATCCTTTTGAACGCAGAAATTGGGTTTCCTGATTCTTAATTGTTTAGATTTGGATTATTCAGTGTTCAGTAACAAATTTAATGCAACAGAAACGTAATATAGAAATCGATCCTGTAGTTAAGCTCTGGTGTCAAACAACGTTAATTGAAATTCAACAAATGTTTTATTCTAAAAAGTTATGTACTAAATTTTTATTGAATTTTCGTGACGCAAATTGACTAGATTTCCAGTCGTGAGCAGTGTGTTCTCAGACCATTTTTTTGCGAATTTCGATCTGCTGAAATGCGTTCTCTAAAAATTTAAACCAAATTACAAACTATGATGTATGGCGGGGTCATCATAAGTTTACTTGTGCATAAGCATAATTATTTTACATATTACACATAAAACTATGCTTAATATATATTGGCATAAGTGTTTTCTTTGAAAATTCACGGCATGCAGATTCTCTTCGCTAATCGGCATGTCTACTAATATCCTAACGGCAGGTTAGTATGCCTTAATAATGTGGCGAAAAATCCTGCCTAAAACTATTATTAGCTGCCTCATCCATTTAACGAAACCTTATGACTTCCTTTATTATTTTATAGGTATATGTTCTTTTTTTGCTCCTGAGTTACGGTTATGGATACTGGAAGGGGGGTTGCTTACCCATAAAGTCAGCCCCTCTCCAAAAAAACCAAAACCCTAGGGTTACACACCTAGGTAATTTGTACCACCATCCCACTCCCTGCACCAGTCTGTTTACCTGTGATAGATACCTGCGTGCATGTATGGCATTTTTAACACGACGGGTCATAAACTAAATAGATCAGACAGTTGGATCGTAGACTAAAATTACATACTCTATTTCATAGTAAAATCATATTTACCCATGTCCTCATCTTTTACAATTAGACCTCCAGTTTTAGAGCATTGAGTTATGGGGTTTGAGGATAACACCCTCGTGGTTCCTCCACCCAAAATTAGAAATTTTATTCTGACGTCCTGGGCGGCTGAGCTTTTAGTAGGGATTGTCGGGCATGGAAAACTCATTGCCCGTGTTGGTTTTACTCTGCCACTCCTGGTTTTATGAGTACGAGGCATGGCGCCCTCCATCGTTCGGATTTAGAGTTCAAAATGAGTGGTTCCCTTTACCCCTTTTAAAACCTTCAAGGAAGCAAGGAGATTTCTTCCATCTCAATGTTCGAATTTTTTCTCTGATTGGTTTTATTTTATAGTAAAATGATAAATGCCGATGTCCTCATTTGTTTTGATTAAGGCTCCGGCTATGGTGTTATAGGGTTTGAGGTATCGTGCCCTTATGGTTCGAATCCCCCCCAAAATCCAAATGTTAATTTTATTGCAAATGTCCTTGAAGGGAGGAGACAACTTGCAAGGGGTTTTTGGGCCGGTGTTATAGTTTTGTTCTAACTTGTGCGGTGTTGTGCTGAAATATCCACATATAGCATATCGATGTATGCTTGTATCAAGAAGTCGATCGACTATTACACGCAAAAGACCTAGGTGTACCTATACTTCGCTACGTTCTGCAACATCGATAGAACTGGCGTATGCTGTGGCTGACATACACGGTAGGTGGTAGTTGTCTTCTGGTCTCTGAAACTGCACACTTGTTGTACACTTTATCGTCTCATTGCCTGCAACCTGTACATATACGCCCTACCGTTGCACTAAGATGCAGATATGGTTGCTGCGGTTGCACGATGGTGGAGATATGGTATCAATCGTTGCACGGAAGCTATAAATATAAACGCTACCATTTACTCACCTACATGAGTGCTATTCACATCAATATTTCACTCGCCATGTGGTAATGAGAAACGTGTTATTAGAAGTTTGCGGGCAATGGAAACCCGTTGTTTTCATTTTCCATGCAATGGAAAGCCGTTGCCATCATCTTGCGCATGAAACGGGATGCCATATACTTCAATATACGTGCAGCAACGAACAGCCTGTTCACTCGATCCTGTGTGCAATGGAAGGCCGTTGCCATCATCAAGCATATGCAATAGAATGTCAATCTCTTCTTTATGCATGCAATGGAAGCCCAGCTTGTTTTTCATTTTGCATGAAATCTTTGCGCGACGTGTCTTCCTTGTGCAGTTCCTGTTTGCTAGCGATGGCGTATTTGTTATTACTCGTTCAGTTACGTATTGCTGGCGGGACTGCAC